>JAQOWZ010000217.1:0-128245 GCA_035578165.1 Stenolophus ochropezus
ACGCGCTATCTCAGAGTTTAAGCTTACAATATACAAAGTATTCATCAAAAATAGGTAAAATCTGACTTAATTTTTGTAAAAAATTATATAAATATTTGCTTCCGCGCTCGAATTTTATAATTTTTCATCATATTTTATCCATAGTATAGGTCCAAAAGCATGTTTATGAACGTTTTAAC
Organism: Stenolophus ochropezus; assembly: GCA_035578165.1. Lineage (NCBI taxonomy): Eukaryota > Metazoa > Arthropoda > Insecta > Coleoptera > Carabidae > Stenolophus > Stenolophus ochropezus. Next base: position 180 of record JAQOWZ010000217.1, read on the forward strand.
AAAAATATCCATTTCAAAAATATGTAAAATCTGACATTATTTTTGTAAAAAATCATATAAATATTTGCTTCCGCGCCCGAATTTTATGATTTTTCATCATATTTTAGCTAAAAGAAAACATTGCAACAAGAAAATTGCTATTTCAAGTGTGTTAGGTATTCTAGAATCCAGCCATGTGGTTTACAATATACAACGTATTCATCAAAAATAGGTAAAATCTGACTTTTTTTTGTAAAAAATCATAAAAATATTTGTTTGCGCGCCCGAATTTTATAATTTTTTATCATATTTTATCCGCAGTATAGGTCCAAAAGTATGTTTATGAATGTTTTAACAAAAATATCCATTTCAAGAATAGGTAAAATCTCACTTTATTTTTGTAAAAAATCATATAAATATTTGCTTCCGCGCTCGAATTTTATAATTTTTCATCATATTTTATCCATAGTATAGGTCTAAAAGCATGTTTATGAACGTTTTAACAAAAATATCAATTTAAAAAATATGTAAAATCTGACTTTTTTTTTTGTAAAAAATCATATAAATATTTGTTTGCGCGCCCGAATTTTATAATTTTTTATCATATTTTATCCGCAGTATAGTTCTAAAAGCATGTTTATGAATGTTTTAACAAAAATTTCCATTTCCAGAATAGGAAAAATCAGACTTTATTTTTGTAAAAAATCATATAAATATTTGCTTCCGCGCCCGAATTTTATGATTTTTCATCATATTTTAGGTAAAGGAAAACATTGCAACAAGAAAATTGCTATTTCAAGTGTGTTAGGTATCCTAGAATCCAGCCCATGTAGCTTATAATATACAACGAATTCATCAAAAATAGGTAAAATCTGACTTTTTTTGTAAAAAAATCATATAAATATTTGTTTGCGCGCCCGAATTTTATAATTTTTCATCATATTTTATCCATAGTATAGGTCCAAAAGCATGTTTATCAACGTTTTAACAAAAATATCAATTTCAAAAATATTTAAAATCTGACTTTATTTTTGTGAAAAATCATATAAATCTTTGCTTCCGCGCATGAATTTTATGATTTTTCATCATATTTTAGCTTAAAGAAAACATCGCAACTAAAAAATTTCTATTTCAAGTGTGTTAGGTATTCTAGAATAACTTATGTAGCTTACAATATACAAGGTATTCTTCAAAAAAAGGTAAAATCTGACTTTTTTTTGTAAAAAATCATATAAATATTTGTTTGTGCGCCCACATTTTATAATTTTTCATGATATTTTATCCGCAGTATAGGTCTAAAAGCATGTTTATGAATGTTTTAACAAAAATATCCATTTCAAGAATAGGAAAAAATCAGACTTTATTTTTGTAAAAAATCATATAAATATTTGCTTGCGCGCCCGAATTTTATGATTTTTCATCATATTTTAGCTAAAGAAAACATTGCAACAAGAAAATTGCTATTTCAAGTGTGTTAGGTATTCTAGAATCCAGCTCATGTAGCTTATAATATACAACGTATTCATCAAAAATAGGTAAAATCTGACTTTTTTTTTGTAAAAAATCATATAAATATTTGTTTGCGCGGCCGAATTTTATAATTTTTCATCATATTTTATCCGCAGTATTGGTCCAAAAGCATGTTTATGAATATTTTAACAAAAATATCCATTTCAAGAATAGGAAAAATCTGATTTTATTTTTAAAAAAAATCATTTAAATATTTGCTTCCGCGCCCAAATTTTATGATTTTTCATCATAATTTAGGTAAAAGAAAACATTGCAACAAGAAAATTGCTATTTCAAGTGTGGTAGGTTTTCTAGAATCCAGCCAATGAATCTTACAATATACAACGTATTCATCAAAAATAGGTAAAATCTGACTTAATTTTTGTAAAAAATTATATAAATATTGGCTTCCGCGTTCGAATTTTATAATTTTTCATCATATTTTATCCAAATTATAGGTCCAAAAGCATGTTTATGAACGTTTTAACAAAAATATCCATTTCAAAAATATGTAAAATCTGACTTTATTTTTGTAAAAAATCATATAAATATTTGCTTCCGCGCCCGAATTTTATGATTTTTCATCATAATTTAGGTAAAAGAAAACATTGCAACAAGAAAATTGCTATTTCAAGTGTGGTAGGTATTCTAGAATCCAGCCAATGAAGCTTACAATATATAACGTATTCATCAAAAATAGGCAAAATCTGACTTTTTTTTTGTAAAAAATCATATAAATATTTGCTTCCGCGCCCGAATTTTATGATTTTTTATCATATTTTAGCTAAAAGAAAACATTGCAACAAGAAAATTGCTATTTCAAGTGTGTTAGGTATTTTTGAATCCAGCCCATGTAGCTTACAATATATAACGTATTTATCAAAAATAGGTAAAATCTGACTTTTTTTTTTGTAAAAAATCATAAAAATATTTGTTTGCGCGGCCGATTTTTATAATTTTTCATCTTATTTTATCCGCAGTATAGGTCCAAAAGCATGTTTATTAATGTTTTAACAAAAATATCCATTTCAAGAATAGGGAAAATCTGAATTTATTTTTGTAAAAATTCATATAAATATTTGCTTCCGCGCCCGAATTTTATGATTTTTTATCATATTTTAGCTAAAAGAAAACATTGCAACAAGAAAATTGCTATTTCAAGTGTGTTAGGTATTCTAGAATCCTGCCCATGTAGCTTATAATATACAACATATTCATCAAAAATAAGTAAAATCTGACTTTTTTTTTGTAAAAAATCATATAAATATTTGCTTCCGCACCCGAATTTTATGATTTTTCATCATATTTTAGCTAAAAGAAAACATTGCAACAAGAAAATTGCTATTTCAAGTGTGGTAGGTATTCTAGAATCCAGCCAATGAAGCTTACAATATACAACGTATTCATCAAAAATAGGTAAAATCTGACTTTATTTTTGTAAAAAATTATATAAATATTTGCTTCCGCGCACGAATTTTATAATTTTTCATCATATTTTATCCATAGTATAGGTCCAAAAGCATGTTTATGAACGTTTTAACAATAATAACCATTTCAAAAATATGTAAAATCTGACTTTATTTTTGTAAAAAATCATATAAATATTCGCTTCCGCGCCCGAATTTTATGATTTTTCATCATAATTTAGGTAAAAGAAAACATTGCAACAAGAAAATTGCTATTTCAAGTGTGGTAGGTATTCTATAATCCAGCCAATGAAGCTTACAATATATAACGTATTCATCAAAAATAGGTAAAATCTGACTTTTTTTGTAAAAAATCATATAAATATTTGCTTCCGCGCCCGAATTTTATAATTTTTCTTCATATTTTATCCACAGTATAGGTCCAATAGCATGTTTATGAATGTATTAACAAAAATATCCATTTCAAGAATATGTAAAATCTGAGTTTATTTTTGTAAAAAATCATATAAATATCTGCTTCCGCGCCCGAATTTTATGATTTTTCATGTTAATTTAGGTAAAAGAAAACATTGCAACAAGAAAATTGCTATTTCAAGTGTGATAGGTATTCTAGAATCCAGAAAATGAAGCTTACAATATACAACGTATTCATCAAAAATAGGTAAAATCTGACTTTTTTTTTGTACAAAATTAAATAAATATTTGCTTCCGCGCTCGAATTTTATAATTTTTCATCATATTTTATCCATAGTATAGGTCCAAAAGCATGTTTATGAACGTTTTAACAAAAATATCAATTTCAAAATATGTAAAATCTGACTTTATTTTTGTAAAAAATCATATAAATCTTTGTTTCCACGCCCGAATTTTATGATTTTTCATCATATTTTAGCTAAAAGAAAACATTGCAACCAGAAATTTTCTATTTCAAGTGTGTTAGGTATTCTAGAATAACCCATGTAGCTTACAATATACAAGGTATTCATCAAAAAAAGGTAAAATCTGACTTTTTTTTGTAAAAAATCATATAAATATTTGTTTGCGCGCCCGAATTTTATAATTTTTCATCATATTTTATCCGCAGTATAGGTCTAAAAAGCATGTTTATAAATGTTTTAACAAAAATATCCATTTTAAGAATAGGAAAAATCAGACTTTATTTTTGTAAAAAGTCATATAAATATTTGCTTCCGCGCCCGAATTTTATGATTTTTCATCATATTTTAGGTAAAAGAAAACATTGCAACAAGAAAATTGCTATTTCAAATGTGGTAGGTATTCTAGAATCCAGCCAATGAAGCTTACAATATACAACGTATTCATCAAAAATAGGTAAAATCTGACTTAATTTTTGTAAAAATTATATAAATATTTGCTTCCGCGCTCGAATTTTATAATTTTTCATCATATTTTATCCATAGTACAGGTCCAAAAGCATGTTTATGAATGTTTTAACAAAAATATCCATTTAAAGAATAGGAAAAATCTGACTTTATTTTTGTAAAAAATCATATAAATATTTGCTTCCGCACCCGAATTTTATGATTTATCATCATATTTTATCCATAGTATAGGTCCAAAAGCATGTTTATGAACGTTTTAACAAAAATATCCATTTCGAAAATATTTAAAATCTGACTTTATTTTTGTAAAAAATCATATAAATATCTGCTTCCGCGCCCGAATTTTATGATTTTTCATCTTAATTTAGGTAAAAGAAAACATTGCAACAAGAAAATTGCTATTTCAAGTGTGTTAGGTATTCTAGAATCCAGCCAATGAAGCTTATAATATACAACGTATTCATCAAAAATAGGTAAAATCTGACTTTATTTTTGTAAAAAATTAAATAAATATTTGCTTCCGCGCTCGAATTTTATAATTTTTCATCATATTTTAGCTAAAAGAAAACATTGCGACAAGAAATTTTCTATTTCAAGTGTGTTAGGTATTCTAGAATAACCCATGTAGCTTACAATATACAAGGTATTCATCATAATAAGGTAAAATCTGACTTTTTTTTTGTAAAAAATCATATAAATATTTGTTTGCGCGCCCGAATTTTATAATTTTTCTTCATATTTTATCCGCAGTATAGGTCTAAAAGCATGTTTATGAATGTTTTAACAAAAATATCCATATCAAGAATAGGAAAAATCAGACTTTATTTTTGTAAAAAGTCATATAAATATTTGCTTCCGCGCCCGAATTTTATGATTTTTTATCATATTTTAGGTAAAAGAAAACATTGCAACAAGAAAATTGCTATTTCAAGTGTGTTAGGTATCCTAGAATCCAGCCCATGTAGCTTACAATATACAAAGTATTCATCAAAAATAGGTAAAATCTGACTTTTTTTTGTAAAAAATCATATAAATATTTGTTTGCGCGCCCGAATTTTATAATTTTTCAACATATTTTATCCATAGTATAGGTCCAAAAGCATGTTATGAACGTTTTAAAAAAAAATATCCATTTCAAAAATATGTAAAATCTGACAATATTTTTGTAAAAAATCATATAAATATTTGCTTCCGCGCCCGAATTTTATGATTTTTCATCATATTTTAGCTAAAAGAAAACATTGCAACAAGAAAATTGCTATTTCAAGTGTGTTAGGTATTCTAGAATCCAGCCCATGTAGCTTACAATATATAACGTATTCATCAAAAATAGGTAAAATCTGACTTTTTTTTGTAAAAAATCAACGCGCTATCTCAGAGTCGCGCCCGAATTTTATGATTTTTTATCATATTTTAGCTAAAAGAAAACATTGCAACAAGAAAATTGCTATTTCAAGTGTGTTAGGTATTCTAGAATCCAGCCCATGTAGCTTTTAATATACAACATATTCATCAAAAATAAGTAAAATCTGACTTTTTTTTTGTAAAAAATCATATAAATATTGTTTGCGCGCCCGAATTTTATAATTTTTTATCATATTTTATCCGCAGTATAGGTCCAAAAGCATGTTTATGAATGTTTTAACAAAAATATCCATTTGAAGAATAGGAAAAATCTGATTTTATTTTTGAAAAATCATATAAATATTTGCTTCCGCACCCGAATTTTATGATTTTTTATCATATTTTAGCTAAAAGAAAACATTGCAACAAGAAAATTGCTATTTCAAGTGTGGTAGGTATTCTAGAATCCAGCCAATGACGCATACAATATACAACGTATTCATCAAAAATAGGTAAAATCTGACTTTTTTTTGTAAAAATCATATAAATATTTGCTTCCGCGCCGAATTTTATAATTTTTCATCATATTTTATCCACAGTATAGGTCCAAAAGCATGTTTATGAATGTATTAACAAAATATCCATTTCAAGATTATGTAAAATCTGACTTTATTTTTGTAAAAATCATATACATATTTGCTTCCGCGCCCGAATTTTATAATTTTTCATCATTATTTAGGTAAAAGAAAACATTGCAACAAGAAAATTGCTATTCAAGTGTGGTAGGTATTTTAGAATCCAGCCAATGAAGCTTACAATATACAACGTATTCATCAAATATAGGTAAAATTTGACTTAATTTTTGTAAAAAATTATATAAATATTTGCTTCCGCGCTCGAATTTTATAATTTTTCATCATATTTTATCCATAGTACAGGTCCAAAAGCATGTTTATGAACGTTTTAACAAAAATATACATTTCGAAAATATGTAAAATCTGACTTTATTTTTGTAAAAAATCATATAAATATTTGCTTCCGCGCCCGAATTTTATGATTTTTCATCATAATTTAGGTAAAAGAAAACATTGTAACATAATTGCTATTTCAAGTGTGGTAGGTATTCTAGAATCCAGCCAATGAAGCTTACAATATACAACGCATTCATCAAAAATAGGTAAAATCTGACTTTATTTTTGTAAAAAATCATATAAATATTTGCTTCCGCGCCCGAATTTTATGATTTTTCATCTTAATTTAGGTAAAAGAAAAACATTGCAACAAGAAAATTGCTATTCCAAGTGTAATATGTATTCTAGAATCCAGTCAATGAAGCTTACAATATACAACGTATTCATCAAAAATAGGTAAAATCTGACTTTTTTTTTGTACAAAATTAAATAAATATTTGCTTCCGCGCTCGAATTTTATAATTTTTCATCATATTTTATCCATAGTATAGGTCCAAAAGCATGTTTATGAACGTTTTAACAAAAATATCAATTTCAAAAATATGTAAAATCTGACTTTATTTTTGTAAAAAATCATATAAATCTTTGTTTCCACGCCCGAATTTTATGATTTTTCATCATATTTTAGCTAAAAGAAAACATTGCAACCAGAAATTTTCTATTTCAAGTGTGTTAGGTATTCTAGAATAACCCATGTAGCTTACAATATACAAGGTATTCATCAAAAAAAGGTAAAATTCTGACTTTTTTTTTGTAAAAAATCATATAAATATTTGTTTGCGCGCCCGAATTTTATAATTTTTCATCATATTTTATCCGCAGTATAGGTCTAAAAGCATGTTTATAAATGTTTTAACAAAAATATCCATTTTAAGAATAGGAAAAATCAGACTTTATTTTTGTAAAAAGTCATATAAATATTTGCTTCCGCGCCCGAATTTTATGATTTTTCATCATATTTTAGGTAAAAGAAAACATTGCAACAAGAAAATTGCTATTTCAAATGTGGTAGGTATTCTAGAATCCAGCCAATGAAGCTTACAATATACAACGTATTCATCAAAAATAGGTAAAATCTGACTTAATTTTTGTAAAAAAATTATATAAATATTTGCTTCCGCGCTCGAATTTTATAATTTTTCATCATATTTTATCCATAGTACAGGTCCAAAAGCATGTTTATGAATGTTTTAACAAAAATATCCATTTAAAGAATAGGAAAAATCTGACTTTATTTTTGTAAAAAATCATATAAATATTTGCTTCCGCACCCGAATTTTATGATTTATCATCATATTTTATCCATAGTATAGGTCCAAAAGCATGTTTATGAACGTTTTAACAAAAATATCCATTTCGAAAATATTTAAAATCTGACTTTATTTTTGTAAAAAATCATATAAATATCTGCTTCCGCGCCCGAATTTTATGATTTTTCATCTTAATTTAGGTAAAAGAAAACATTGCAACAAGAAAATTGCTATTTCAAGTGTGTTAGGTATTCTAGAATCCAGCCAATGAAGCTTATAATATACAACGTATTCATCAAAAATAGGTAAAATCTGACTTTATTTTTGTAAAAAATTAAATAAATATTTGCTTCCGCGCTCGAATTTTATAATTTTTCATCATATTTTAGCTAAAGAAAACATTGCGACAAGAAATTTTCTATTTCAAGTGTGTTAGGTATTCTAGAATAACCCATGTAGCTTACAATATACAAGGTATTCATCATAATAAGTTAAAATCTGACTTTTTTTTTTGTAAAAAATCATATAAATATTTGTTTGCCGCGCCCGAATTTTATAATTTTTCTTCATATTTTATCCGCAGTATAGGTCTAAAAGCATGTTTATGAATGTTTTAACAAAATATCCATATCAGAATAGGAAAAATCAGACTTTATTTTTGTAAAAAGTCATATAAATATTTGCTTCCGCGCCCGAATTTTATGATTTTTTTATCATATTTTAGGTAAAAGAAAACATTTGCAACAAGAAAATTGCTATTCAAGTGTGTTAGGTATCCTAGAATCCAGCCCATGTAGCTTACAATATACAAAGTATTCATCAAAAATAGGTAAAATCTGACTTTTTTTTGTAAAAAATCATATAAATATTTGTTTGCGCGCCCGAATTTTATAATTTTTCAACATATTTTATCCATAGTATAGGTCCAAAAGCATGTTTATGAACGTTTTAAAAAAAAATATCCATTTCAAAAATATGTAAAATCTGACAATATTTTTGTAAAAAATCATATAAATATTTGCTTCCGCGCCCGAATTTTATGATTTTTCATCATATTTTAGCTAAAAGAAAACATTGCAACAAGAAAATTGCTATTTCAAGTGTGTTAGGTATTCTAGAATCCAGCCCATGTAGCTTACAATATATAACGTATTCATCAAAAATAGGTAAAATCTGACTTTTTTTTTGTAAAAAATCATATAAATATTTGCTTCCGCGCCCGAATTTTATGATTTTTTATCATATTTTAGCTAAAAGAAAACATTGCAACAAGAAAATTGCTATTTCAAGTGTGTTAGGTATTCTAGAATCCAGCCCATGTAGCTTTTAATATACAACATATTCATCAAAAATAAGTAAAATCTGACTTTTTTTTTGTAAAAAATCATATAAATATTTGTTTGCGCGCCCGAATTTTATAATTTTTTATCATATTTTATCCGCAGTATAGGTCCAAAAGCATGTTTATGAATGTTTTAACAAAAATATCCATTTGAAGAATAGGAAAAATCTGATTTTTATTTTTGAAAAATCATATAAATATTTGCTTCCGCACCCGAATTTTATGATTTTTTATCATATTTTAGCTAAAAGAAAACATTGCAACAAGAAAATTGCTATTTCAAGTGTGGTAGGTATTCTAGAATCCAGCCAATGACGCATACAATATACAACGTATTCATCAAAAATAGGTAAAATCTGACTTTTTTTTTGTAAAAAATCATATAAATATTTGCTTCCGCGCCCGAATTTTATAATTTTTCATCATATTTTATCCACAGTATAGGTCCCAAAAGCATGTTTATGAATGTATTAACAAAAATATCCATTTCAAGATTATGTAAAATCTGACTTTATTTTTGTAAAAAATCATATACATATTTGCTTCCGCGCCCGAATTTTATAATTTTTCATCATTATTTAGGTAAAAGAAAACATTGCAACAAGAAAATTGCTATTTCAAGTGTGGTAGGTATTTTAGAATCCAGCCAATGAAGCTTACAATATACAACGTATTCATCAAATATAGGTAAAATTTGACTTAATTTTTGTAAAAAATTATATAAATATTTGCTTCCGCGCTCGAATTTTATAATTTTTCATCATATTTTATCCATAGTACAGGTCCAAAAGCATGTTTATGAACGTTTTAACAAAAATATACATTTCGAAAATATGTAAAATCTGACTTTATTTTTGTAAAAAATCATATAAATATTTGCTTCCGCGCCCGAATTTTATGATTTTTCATCATAATTTAGGTAAAAGAAAACATTGTAACATAATTGCTATTTCAAGTGTGGTAGGTATTCTAGAATCCAGCCAATGAAGCTTACAATATACAACGCATTCATCAAAAATAGGTAAAATCTGACTTTATTTTTGTAAAAAATCATATAAATATTTGCTTCCGCGCCCGAATTTTATGATTTTTCATCTTAATTTAGGTAAAAGAAAACATTGCAACAAGAAAATTGCTATTCCAAGTGTAATATGTATTCTAGAATCCAGTCAATGAAGCTTACAATATACAACGTATTCATCAAAAATAGGTAAAATCTGACTTTATTTTTGTAAAAAATTAAATAAATATTTGCTTCCGCGCTCGAATTTTATGATTTTTCATCATATTTTATCGATAGTATAGGTCCAAAAGCATGTTTATGAACGTTTTAACAAAAATATCAATTTCAAAAATATGTAAAATCTGACTTTATTTTTGTAAAAAATCATATAAGTATTTGCTTCCGCGCCCAAATTTTATGATTTTTCATCATATTTTAGCTAAAAGAAAACATTGCAACAAGAAAATTTCTATTTCAAGTGTGTTAGGTATTCTAGAATCCAGCCCATGTAGCTTACAATATGTAACGCATTCATTAAAAAAAGGTAAAATCTGACTTTTTTTTTTGTAAAAATTCATATAAATATTTTTTTGCGCGCCCGAATTTTATAATTTTTCATCATAATTTATCCGCAGTATAGATCCAAAAGCATGTTTATGAATGTTTTAACAAAAATATCCATTTTAAGAATAGGAAAAATCAGACTTTATTTTTGTAAAAAATCATATAAATATTTGCTTCTGCGCCCGAATTTTATGATTTTTCTTCATATTTTAGGTAAAAGAAAACATTGCAACAAGAAAATTGCTATTTCTTGTGTGTTAGGTATTCTAGAATCCAGCCCATGTAGCCTACAATATACAACGTATTCATCAAAAATAGGTAAAATCTGACTTTTTTTTTGTAAAAAATCATATAAATATTTGTTTGCGCGCCCGAATTTTATAACTTTTCATCATATTTTATCCATAGTATAGGTCTAAAAGCATGTTTATGAACGTTTTAACAAAAATATCCATTTCAAAAATATGTAAAATCTGACATTATTTTTGTAAAAAATCATATAAATATATGCTTCCGCGCCCGAATTTTATAATTTTTTATCATATTTTAGCTAAAAGAAAACATTGCAACAAGAAAATTGCTATTTCAAGTGTGTTAGGTATTCTAGAATAACCCATGTAGCTTACAATATACAAGGTATTCATCAAAAAAAGGTAAAATCTGATTTTTTTTTTGTAAAAAATCATATAAATATTTGTTTGCGCGCCCGAATTTTATAATTTTTCATCATATTTTATCCGCAGTATAGGTCTAAAAGCATGTTTATGAATGTTTTAACAAAAATATCCATTTCAAGAATAGGAAAAATCAGACTTTATTTTTGTAAAATGTCATATAAATATTTGCTTCCGCGCCCAAATTTTATGATTTTTCATCATATTTTAGGTAAAAGAAAACATTGCAACAAGAAAATTGCTATTTCAAGTGTGTTAGGTATCCTAGAATCCAGCCCATGTAGCTTACAATATACAACGTATTCATCAAAAATAGGTAAAATCTGACTTTTTTTTGTAAAAAATCATATAAATATTTGTTTGCGCGCAAGAATTTTATAATTTTTCATCATATTTTATCCATAGTATAGGTCCAAAAGCATGTTTATGAACGTTTTAACAAAAATATCCATTTGAAGAATAGGAAAAATCAGACTTTATTTTTGTAAAAAGTCATATAAATATTTGCTTCCGCGCCCGAATTTTATGATTTTTCATCATATTTTAGGTAAAAGAAAACATTGCAACAAGAAAATTGCTATTTCAAGTGTGTTAGGTATTCTAGAATCCAGCCCATGTAGCTTATAATATACAACATATTCATCAAAAATAAGTAAAATCTGACTTTTTTTTTGTAAAAAATCATATAAATATTTGTTTGCGCGCCGGAATTTTATAATTTTTCATCATATTTTATCCGCAGTATAGGCCCAAAAGCATGTTTATGAATGTATTAACAAAAATATCCATTTCAAGAATATGTAAAATCTGACTTTATTCTTGTAAATAATCATATACATATTTGCTTCTGCGCCCGAATTTTATGATTTTTCATCGTAATTTAGGTAAAAGAAAACATTGCAACAAGAAAATTGCTATTTCAAGTGTGGTAGGTACTCTAGAATCCAGCCAATGAAGCTTACAATATACAACGTATTAATCAAAAATAGGTAAAATCTGACTATTTTTTTGTAAAAAATCATATAAATATTTGCTTCCGCGCCCGAATTTTAAAATTTTTCATCATATTTTATCCACAGTATAGGTCCAAAAGCAAGTTTATGAATGTATTAACAAAAATATCCATTTCAAGAATATGTAAAATCTGACTTTATTTTTGTAAAAAATCATATACATCTTTGCTTCCGCGCCCGAATTTTATGATTTTTCATCATAATTAAGGTAAAAGAAAAAATTGAAACAAGAAAATTGCTATTTCAAGTGTGGTAGGTATTCTAAAATCCAGCCAATGAAGCTTACAATATACAACGTATTCAACAAAAATAGGTAAAATCTGACTTAATTTTTGTAAAAAATTATATAAATATTTGCTTCCGCGCTCGAATTTTATAAATTTTCATCATATTTTATCCACAGTATAGGTCCAAAAGCATGTTTATGAATGTTTTAACAAAAATATCCATTTCAAGAATAGGTAAAATCTGACTTTATTTTAGGTAAAAAATCATATAAATTTTTGCATCCGCGACCTAATTTTATGATTTTTAATCATAATTTAGGTATAAGAAAACATTGCAACAAGAAAATTGCTATTTAAAGTGTGGTAGGTATTCTAGAATCCAGCCAATGAAGCTTACAATATACAACGTATTCATCAAAAATAGGTAAAATCTGACTTTATTTTTGTAAAAAATTACATAAATATTTGCTTCTGCGCTCGAATTTTATAAATTTTCATCACATTCAGTATAGGTCCAAAAGCATGTTTATGAATGTTTTAACAAAAATATCCATTTCAAGAATAGGAAAAATCAGTCTTTATTTTTGTAAAAAATCATATAAATATTTGCTTCCGCACCCGACTTTTATGATTTTTCATCATATTTTAGCTAAAAGAAAACATTGCAACAAGTAAATTGCTATTTCAAGTGTGTTAGGTATTTTAGAATCCAGCCCATGCAGCTCACAATATATGTACAACGTATTCATCAAAAATAGGTAAAATCTGACTTTTTTTTTGTAAAAAATCATAAAAATATTTGTTTTGCGCGCCCGAATTTTATAATTTTTCATCATATATTATCCGCAGTATAGGTCCAAAAGCATGTTTATGAATGTTTTAACAAAAATATCAATTTCAGGAATAGGAAAAATCTGACATTCTTTTTGTAAAAAATCATATAAATATTTGCTTCCGCGACCGAATTTTATGATTTTTCATCATAATTTAGGTAAAAGAAAACATTGCAACAAGAAAATTGCTATTTCAAGTGTGGTAGGTATTCTAGAATCCAGCCAATGAATCTTACAATATACAACGTATTCATCAAAAATAGGTAAAATCTGACTTTATTTTTGTAAAAAATTATATAATTATTTGCTTCCGCGCTCGAATTTTATAATTTTTCATCATATTTTATCCACAGTATAGGTCCAAAAGCATGTTTATGAATGTATTAACACAAATATCCATTTCAAGAATATGTAAAATCTGACTTTATTTTTGTATAAAATCATATAAATATTTGCTTCCGCACCCGAATTTTATGATTTTTCATCATATTTTAGCTAAAAGAAAACATTGCAACAAGTAAATTGCTATTTCAAGTGTGTTAGGTATTCTAGAATCCAGCCCATGCAGCTTACAATATACAAGGTATTCATCAAAAATAGGTAAAATCTGACTTTTGTTTTGTAAAAAATTATATATATATTTGCTTCCGCGCCCGAATTTTATAATTTTTCATCATATTTTATCCACTGTATAGGTCCAAAAGCATGTTTATGAATGTATTAACAAAATATCCATTTCAAGAATATGTAAAATCTGACTTTATTTTTGTAAAAAATCATATAAATATTTGCTTCCGCGCCCGAATTTTATGATTTTTCATCATATATTAGCTAAAAGAAAACATTGCAACAAGAAAATTGCTATTTCAAATGTGGTAGGTATTCTAGAATCCAGCCAATGAAGCTTATAATATACAACGTATTCATCAAAAATAGGTAAAATCTGACTTCATTTTTGTAAAAAATCATATATATATTTGCTTCCGCGCCCGAATTTTATGATTTTTCATCATATATTAGCTAAATGAAAACATTGCAACAAGAAAATTGCTATTTCAATTGTGTTAGGTATTCTAGATTCCAGCCCATGTAGCTTACAATATACAACGTATTCATCAAAAATAGGTAAAATCTGACTTTTTTTTTTGTAAAAAATCATAAAAATATGTGTTTGCGCGCCCGAATTTATAATTTTTCATCATATTTTATCCGCAGTATAGGTCCAAAAGCATGTTTATGAATGTTTTAACAAAAATATCCATTTCAAGAATAGGAAAAATCTGACTTTCTTTTTGTAAAAAATCATATAAATATTTGCTTCCGCGACCGAACTTTATGATTTTTCATCAAAATTTAGGTAAAAGAAAACATTGCAACAAGAAAATTGTTATTTCAAGTGTGGTAGGTATTCTAGAATCCAGCCAATGAATCTTACAATATACAACGTATTCATCTAAAATAGGTAAAATCTGACTTTATTTTTGTAAAAAAATTATATAAATATTTGCTAACGCGCTCGAATTTTATAATTTTTCATCATATTTTATCCACAGTGTAGGTCCAAAAGCATGTTTATGAATGTATTAACACAAATATCCATTTCAAGAATATGTAAAATGTGACTTTATTTTTGTAAAAATTATATAAAATATTTGCTTCCGCACCCGAATTTTATGAATTTTCATCATATTTTAGCTAAAAGAAAACATTGCAACAAGTAAATTGCTATTTCAAGTGTGTTAGGTATTCTAGAATCCAGCCTATGCAGCTTACAATATACAACGTATTCATCAAAAATAGGTAAAATCTGACTTTTGTTTGTAAAAAATCATATAAATATTTGCTTCCGCGCCCGAATTTTATAATTTTTCATCATATTTTATCCACAGTATAGGTCCAAAAGCATGTTTATGAATGTATTAACAAAAATATCCATTTCAAGAATATGTAAAATCTGACTTTATTTTTGTAAAATATCATATAAATATTTGCTTCCGCGCCCGAATTTTATGATTTTTCATCATATTTTAGCTAAAAGAAAACATTGCAACAAGAAAATTGCTATTTCAAGTGTGTTAGGTATTCTAGATTTCAGCCCAAGTAGCTTACAATATACATCGTATTCATCAAAAATAGGTAAAATCTGACTTTTTTTTGTAAAAAATAATAAATATTTGCTTCCGCGCCCGAATTTTATAATTTTTCATCATATTTTATCCACAGTATAGGTCCAAAAGCATGTTTATGAATGTATTAACAAAAATATCCATTTCGAGAATATGTAAAATCTGACTTTATTTTTGTAAAATATCATATAAATATTTGCTTCCGCGCCCGAATTTTATGATTTTTCATCATATTTTAGCTAAAAGAAAACATTGCAACAAGAAAATTGCTATTTCAAGTGTGTTAGGTATTCTAGATTCCAGCCCATGTAGCTTACAATATACATCGTATTCATCAAAAATAGGTAAAATCTGACTTTTTTTTGTAAAAAATAATAAATATTTGCTTCCGCGCCCGAATTTTATAATTTTTCATCATATTTTATTCACAGTATAGGTCCAAAAGCATGTATATGAATGTTTTAACAAAAATATCCATTTCAAGAATAGGTAAAATCTGACATTATTTTGGTAAAAAATCATATAAATATTTGCTTCCGCGACCGAATTTTATGACTTTTCATTATAATTTAGGTAAAAGAAAACATTGCAACAAGAAAATTGCTATTTCAAGTGTGGTAGGTATTCTAGAATCCAGCCAATGAAGCTTAAAATATACAACGTATTCATTAAAAATAGCTAAAATCTGACTTTATTTTTGTAAAAAATTATATAAATAATTGCTTCCGCGCTCTAATTTTATAATTTTTCATCATATATTATCCATAGTATAGGTCCAAAAGCATGTTTATGAACGTTTTAACAAAAATATCCATTTCAAAAATATGTTAAATCTGACTTTATTTTTGTAAAAAATCATATAAATATTTGCTTCGGCGCCCGAATTTTATGATTTGTCATCATATTTTTTCCACAGTATAGGTCCAAAAGCATGTTTATGAATGTTTTAACAAAAATATCCATTTCAAAACTAGGAAAAATCAGAGTTTATTTTTGTAAAAAATCATATAAATATTTGCTTCCGCAATAGAAATTTATGATTTTTCATCATATTTTAGCTAAAAGAAAACATTGCAACAAGTAAATTGCTATTTCAAGTGTGGTAGGTATTCTAGAATCCAGCCAATGAATCTTACAATATACAACGTATTCATCAAAAATAGGTAAAATCTGACTTTTTTTTTTGTAAAAAATCATAAAAATATTTGTTTGCGCGCCCGAATTTTATGATTTTTCATCATATTTTAGCTAAAAGAAAACATTGCAACAAGTAAATTGCTATTTCAAGTGTGTTAGGTATTCTAGAATCCAGCCCATGCAGCTTACAATATACAAGGTATTCATCAAAAATAGGTAAAATCTGACTTTTGTTTTGTAAAAAATTATATATATATTTGCTTCCGCGCCCGAATTTTATAATTTTTCATCATATTTTATCCACTGTATAGGTCCAAAAGCATGTTTATGAATGTATTAACAAAAATATCCATTTCAAGAATATGTAAAATCTGACTTTATTTTTGTAAAAAATCATATAAATATTTGCTTCCGCGCCCGAATTTTATGATTTTTCATCATATTTTAGCTAAAAGAAAACATTGCAACAAGTAAATTGCTATTTCAAGTGTGTTAGGTATTCTAGAATCCAGCCCATGCAGCTTACAATATACAAGGTATTTATCAAAGATAGGTAAAATCTGACTTTTGTTTTGTAAAAAATTATATATATATTTGCTTCCGCGCCCGAATTTTGTAATTTTTCATCATATATTATCCATAGTATAGGTCCAAAAGAATGTTTATGAACGTTTTAACAAAAATATCCATTTCAAAAATATGTTAAATCTGACTTTATTTTTGTAAAAAATCATATAAATATTTGCTTCGGCGCCCGAATTTTATGATTTTTCATCATATTTTTTCCACAGTATAGGTCCAAAAGCATGTTTATGAATGTTTTAACAAAAATATCCATTTCAAAAATAGGAAAAATCAGACTTTATTTTTGTAAAAAATCATATAAATATTTGCTTCCGCACCCGAAATTTATGATTTTTCATCATATTTTAGCTAAAAGAAAACATTGCAACAAGTAAATTGCTATTTCAAGTGTGTTAGGTATTCTAGAATCCAGCTAGTGCAGCTTACAATATACAACGTATTCATCAAAAATAGGTAAAATCTGACTTTTTTTTTGTAAAAAATCATAAAAATATTTGTTTGCGCGCCCGAATTTTATAATTTTTCATCATATTTTATCCGCAGTATAGGTCCAAAAGCATGTTTATGAATGTTTTAACAAAAATAATCATTTCAAGGATAGGAAAAATCTGACTTCATTTTTGTAAAAAATCATATAAATATTTTGCTTCCGCGCCCGAATTTTATGATGTTTCATCTGTTTTAGCTAAAAGAAAACATTGCAACAAGAAAATTGCTATTTCAAGTGTGTTAGGTATTCTAGAATCCAGCCCATGTAGCTTACAGTATACAACGTATTCATCAAAAATAGGTAAAATCTGACTTTTTTTTGTAAAAAATTATATAAATATTTGTTTGCGCGCCCGAATTTTATAATTTTTTCATCATATTTTATCCATAGTATAGGTCCAAAAGCAAGTTTATGAACGTTTTAACAAAAATACCATTTCAAAAATATGTAAAATCTGACATTATTTTTGTAAAAATTCATATATATATATTTGCTTCCGCGCCCGAATTTTATGATTTTTCATCATATTTTAGCTAAAAGAAAACATTGCAACAAGTAAATTGCTATTTAAAATGTGTTAGGTATTCTAGAATCCAGCCCATGCAGCTTACAATATACAACGTATTCATCAAAAATAGGTAAAATCTGACTTTTTTTTTGTAAAAAATCATATAAATATTGCTTCCGCGCCCGAATTTTATAATTTTTCATCATATATTATTCACAGTACAGGTCCAAAAGCATGTTTATGAATGTTTTAACAAAAATATCCATTTCAAGAATAGGTAAAATCTGACTTTATTTTGGTAAAAAATCATATAAATATTTGCTTCCGCGACCGAATTTTATGTTTTTTCATCATAATTTAGGTAAAAGAAAACATTGCAACAAGAAAATTGCTATTTCAAGTGTGGTAGGTATTCTAGAATCCAGCCAATGAAGCTTACAATATACAACGTATTCTTCAAAAATAAGTAAAATCTGACTTTTTTTTTGTAAAAAATCATATAAATATTTGCTTCCGCGCCCGAATTTTATAATTTTTCATCATATTTTATCCACAGTATAGGTCCAAAAGCATGTTTATGAATGTATTAACAAAAATATCCATTTCAAGAATATGTAAAATCTGACTTTATTTTTGTAAAAAATCATATAAATATTTGCTTCCGCGCCCGAATTTTATGATTTTTCATCATAATTTAGGTGAAAGAAAACATTGCAACAAGAAAATTGCTATTTCAAGTGTGGTAGGTATTCTAGAATCCAGCCAATGAAGCTTACAATATACAACGTATTCTTCAAAAATAAGTAAAATCTGACTTTTTTTTTGTAAAAAATCATATAAATATTTGCTTCCGCGCCCGAATTTTATAATTTTTCATCATATTTTATCCACAGTATAGGTCCAAAAGCATGTTTATGATGTATTAACAAAAATATCCATTTCAAGAATATGTAAAATCTTACTTTATTTTTGTAAAAAATCATATAAATATTTGCTTCCGCGCCTGAATTTTATGATTTTTTATCATAATTTAGGTAAAAAAAAACATTGCAACAAGATAATTGCTATTTCAAGTGTGGTAGGTATTCTAGAATCCAGCCAATGAAGCTTACAATATACAACGTATTCATCAAAAATAGGTAAAATCTGACTTAATTTTTGTAAAAAATTATATAAATATTTGTTTGCGCGCCCGAATTTTATAATTTTTCATCATATTTTATCCGCAGTATAGGTCCAAAAGCATGTTTATGAATGTTTTAACAAAAATATCCATTTCAAGAATAGGAAAATTCTGACTTTATTTTTGTAAAAAATCATATAATATTTGCTTCCGCACCCGAATTTTTACAAAAATAAAGTCAGAGTTTACCCATTCTTGAAATGGATATTTTTGTTAAAACATTCATATTCATGCTTTAGGATCTATAGTATGGATGGTTTTAAGCATTGGACATGCAAAAGTGACAAAAACGTGGTACCAATCAGATAATAAACATTCAATTTTCGGGTGTCATTTTAATGAATACGATGTACATTTGTAAGCTACATAAGCTGGATTCTAGAATACCTACCACGCTTTAAATAGTAATTTTCTTGTAGCAATGTTTTCTTTTACCTATAATATGTTGAAGAATTATAAAATTCCGGCTCGGAAGCAAATAATTATATGATTTTTTACATAAATTATGTCAGATTTTACCTTTTCTTAAAATGGATATTTTTGTTAAAACATTCATATTCATGCTTTAGGATCTATACTATGGATGGTTTCAAGCATTGGAGATGCAAAAGTGACAAAAAAGTGGTACCAATCAGATAATAAACATTAAATTTTCGGGTGTCATTTTAATGAATACGTTGTATATTGTAAGCTACACGGGCTGGATTCTAGAATACCTACCACACTAAAAATAGCAATTTTCTTGTTGCAATGTTTTCTTTTACATAAAATATTATGAAGAATTATAAAATTCGGGCGTGGAAGCAAATATTTATATGTTTTTTTACAAAAATTAAGTCAGATTTTACCTATTCTTCAAATGGATATTTTTGTTAAAACATTCATATTCATGCTTTAGGATCTATACTATGGATAATTTTAGCATTGGACATGCAAAAGTGACCAAAACGTAGTACCAATCAGATAATAAACATTAAATTTTCGGGTGTCATTTTAATGAATACGTTGTATATTGTAAGGTACATGGGCTGGATTCTAGAATACCAACCACACTTGAAATAGCAATTTTCTTGTTGCAATGTTTTCTTTTAGCTAAAATATGATGAAGAATTATAAAATTCGGGCGCGAAAGCAAATAATGATATGATTTTTTAAAAATAAAGTCAGATTTTACCTATTCTTGAAATGGATATTTTAGTTAAATCATTCATATTCATGCTTTAGGATCTATACTATGGATGGTTTTAAGCATTAGAAATGCAAAAGTGAGCAAAACCTGGTACCAATCAGATAATAAACATTCAATTTTCGGGTGTCATTTTAATGAATACGTTGTTTATTGTAAGCTATATGGGCTGGATTCTAGAATACCTACCACACTTAAAATATCAATTTTCTTGTTGCAATGTTTTCTTTTAGCTAAAATACGACGCGCTATCTCAGAGTGACGCGGAAGCAAATATTTATATAATTTTTTACAAAAATAAAGTCATATTTTACCTATGCTTAAAATAGATATCTTTGTTAAATCATTCAAATTAATGCTTTAGGATCTATACTACGGATGGTTTTAAGCATTGGACATGCAAAAGTGACCAAAACGTGGTACCAATCAGATAATAAATGTTCAATTTTCAGGTGTCATTTTAATGAATATGTTGTATATTGTAAGCTACATGTTCTGGATTCTAGAATACCTACAACACTTGAAATAGTAATTTTCTTGTAGCAATGTTTTCTTTTAGTAAAAATATGATTAAGAATTATAAAATTTGGGCGCGGAAGCAAATAATTATATGATTTTTTACAAAAATAAAGTCAGATTTTACTTATTCTTGGAATGGATATTTTTGTTAAAACATTCATATTTATGCTTCAGGATCTATACTATGGATAATTTTAGCATTGGACATGCAAAAGTGAGAAAAATGTGGGGTACCAATCAGATAATAAACTCTTAATTTTCGGGTGTCATTTTAATGAATACTTTGTATATTGTAAGCTACATGGGCTGGATTCTAGAATACCTACCACACTTGAGATAGCAATTTTATTGTTGCAATGTCTTCTTTTAGCAAAAATATGATGAAGAATTATAAAATTCGGGCGCGGAAGCAAATATTTATATGATTTTTTACAAAAATAAAGTCGGATTTTACCAGTCCTAGATATTTTTGTTAAAACATTCATATTCATGTTCTAGGATCTATACTATAGATGGTTTTAAGCATTGGACATGCAAAAGTGACCAAAACGTGGTACCAATCAGATAATAAACATTCAAATTTCGGGTGTCATTTTAATGAATAAGTTGTATATTGTAAGCTACATGAGCTGGATTCTAGAATACCTACCACACTTGAAATAGCAATTTTTTGTAGCAATGTCTTCTTTTAGCTAAAATATGATGAAGAATTATAAAATTCGGGCGCGGAAGCAAATATTTATATGTTTTTTTACAAAAATTATGTCAGATTTTACCTATTCTTGAATTAGATATTTTTGTTAAAACATTCATATTCATGCTTTAGGATCTATACTATGGATGCTTTTAAGCATTGGAAATGCAAAAGCGACCAAAGCGTGGTACCAATCAGATAATAAACATTCAATTTTCGGGTGTTATTTTAATTATAAATTATTATTAAATTATAAAATTCGGGCGCGGAAGCAAATATTTATATGATTTTTTATAAAAATTAAGTCAGATTTTACCTATTCTTGAAATAGATATTTTTTCTAAATCATTCATATTCATACTTTAGGATCTATACTATGGATAATTTTAGCATTGGACATGCAAAAGTGACCAACAAGTGGTACCAATCAGATAACAAACCTTTAATTTTCTAGTGTCATTTTAATGAATACGTTGTATGTTGTAAGCTACATGGGCTGGATTCTAGAATACCTACCACACTTGGAATAGCAATTTTCTTGTTGCAATGTTTACTTTTAGCTAAAATATGATGAAGAATTATAAAATTCGGGCGCGGAAGCAACTATTTATATGATTTTTTACAAAAATAAAGTCAGATTTTACCTATTCTTGAAATGAATATTTTTCTTAAAACATTCATAATCATGCTTTAGGATCTATACTATGGATGGTTTTAAGCATTGGACATGCAAAAGTTACCAAAACGTGGTACCAATCAGATTATAAATATTCAATTTTCGGGTGTCATTTTAATGAATACGTTGTATATTGTAAGCTACATGGCCTGAATTCTAGAATACCTACCACATTTGAAATAGCAATTTTTATGTTTCAATGTTTTCTTTTAGCTAATATATGATGAAGAATTATAAAATTCAGGCGCGGAAGCAAATATTTATATGATTTATTAGGAAAATTAAGTTAGATTTTACCTATTCTTGAAATTGATATTTTTGTTAAAACTTTCATATTCATGCTTTAGGATCTATACTATGGACGGTTTTAAACATTGAACGTGCAAAATTGACCAAAACGTGGGTACCATTCAGACATTAAACATTCAATTGTCGGGTGTCATTTTAATGAATACGTTGTATATTGTAAGCTACATGGGCTGGATGCTAGAATACATACCACACTTGATATAGCAATGTTTTCTTGTAGCTAAAATATGATGAAGAATTATAAAATTCGGGCGCGGAAGCAAATATTTATATGATTTTTTACAAAAATAAAGTCAGATTTTACCTACTTTTGATGAATACGTTGTATATTGTAAGCTACCGTAAAACGGGGTGGATCGGGACGATTTTTTGATATTTTTGTGTCTAGTTTCTTTATTTTTGGAAATATTAACACCAAATTTTGGCTCAGGGGAGTAGGTAGTTTGCTTTAACTAATTATGTTTTTTTCGTATTTTATGAAGCTATAGTTCATTTGTAATTTTTTTTTAAAGGCGTTGACCCGATTGACCCCATAGTGGGGTGAATAGGGAAAGTGGATTATTTCATGTAGAAATACCGAATAACCTCATATAAAAGGTTAATCGGGACAAAAAAATAAATTTAAAAAAAAAGAAAAAAAAAATTATTAAAAACAATATAAATAAAGTGTGAATACTCTTTATTTCAACAAAAATAATATTCTATCAATAAATAAAAGTAAAAAACTCCCTTAACGTATTTTTTTTTTTGCTTTGTATTGACGCAGAGCACTTTCAAAATCTTTTTTTGAGTAATTTTGGTAAACTCGGCCACCAACCTTTCTATTATACACCCTCATATTTAGTCCCAATTCGCCCCAAAATGTGCCTGAAAACATTTAAAAAATCATAGAAAAATAATGGACAACTTTTTGAACAACTTATCACACATAACGTCAATAAAATACATCAGATTAAAAGATAGGCTAAGATAATTAACCAAACTTTATAGGTAACATATTCAAATAAGAGAAGTTTTGCATGCAATAAATTTCACTCACTTTTCTTGATTAAACATATAATTTTTTTTTTATTAGTAAATACTTACATTTGTTCTTGAGCGTACACGTTATGACTCGCTGTAAGGTGTCTGGAGCACACTACAATTTTTCAATCGTATGTAAGTTCGGACGTTCAGATGTAGAGCGCGATAGTTTAAAATATGAACATTTTGTCCCGATTGACACCTGCGTCCCTATTGACCACGTTTTACGGTACATGGGCTGGATTGTAGAATACCTACCACACTAGAAATAGCAATTTTCTTGTTGCAATGTTTTCTTTTAGCTATAATATCATGAAGAATTATAAAATTCGGGCGCGGAAGCTAATTTTTATATGATTTTTTACAAAATTAAGTCAGATTTTACCTATTCTTGAAATAGATATTTTTTCAAAAACATTAATATTCATACTTTAGGATCTATACTATGGATAATTTTAGCATTGGACATGCAAAAGTGACTAAAACGTGGGTACCAATCAGATAACAAACCTTTAATTTTCTAGTGTCATTTTAATGAGTACGTTGTATATTGTAAGCTACATGGGCAGGATTCTAGAATACCTACCACACTTGGAATAGCAATTTTCTTGTTGCAATGTTTACTTTTAGCTAAAATATGATGAAGAATTATAAAATTCGGGCGCGGAAGCAACTATTTATATGATTTTTTACAAAAATAAAGTCAGATTTTACCTATTCTTGAAATGAATATTTTTGTTAAAACATTCATATTCATCCATTAGGATCTATACTATGGATGGTTTTAAGCATTGGACATGCAAAAGTGACCAAACCGTGGTACCAATGAGATCATAAACATTCAATTTTCGGGTGTCATTTTAATGAATACGTTGTATATTGTAAGCTACATGGGCTAAATTCTAGATAACCTACCACACTTGAATTAGCTATTTTCTTGTAGCAATATTTTCTTTTAGCTAAAATATGATAAAGAATTATAATATTCGGGCGCGGAAGCAAATATTTATATGAATTTTTACAAAAATTAAGTCAAATTTTACCTATTCTTGAAATGGATATTTTAGTTAAAACATTCATATTCATGCTTTGGGATCTATACTATGGATGGTTTTAAGCAATGGACATGCAAATGTGACCAAAACGTGGTACCAATCAGATAATAAACATTCAATTTTTGGGTGTCATTTTAATGAATACGTTGTATATTGTAAGCTAGATAGCCCATCTATTCTAGAATACCTACCACACTTGAAATAGCAATTATCTTGTTGCAATGTTTTCTTTTAGCTAAAGTATGCTGAATAATTATAAAATTCGGGCGCGGAAGCCAATATTTATATGATTTTTTACAAAAAAAAGTCAGATTTTATCTATTCTTGATGAATACGTTGTATATTGTAAGCTACATGGGCTGGATTCCAGAATACCTACGACACTTTAAATAGCAATTTTCTTGTTGCAATGTTTTCTTTTAGCTAAAAAATGATGAAGAATTATAAAATTCGGGCGCGGAAGCAAATATTTATATGATTTTTTACAAAAATAATGTCAGATTTTACCTATTCTTCATATGGATATTTTTGTTAAAACATTCATATTCATGCTTTAGGATCTATACTATGGATGGTTTTTTTTGCATTGGCATTGCAAAAGTGACCAAAACGTGGGTACCAATCAGATAATAAACATTCAATTTTCGGGTGTCATTTTAATGAATATGTTGTATGTGGTAAGCTACATGGGCTGGATTCTAGAATACCTACCACACTTGAAATAGCAATTTTCTTGTTGCAATGTTTTCTTTTAGCTAACATATGATGAAGAATTATAAAATTCAGGCGCGGAAGCAAATATTTATATGATTTTTAAAAAAAATAAAGTCAGATTTTACCTATTCTTGATGATTACGTTGTATATTGTAAGCTACATGGGCTGGATTCTAGAATACCTACCAGAGTTCAAATAATAAATTATATTTTTTACAAAAATAAAGTCAGATTTTACCTATTCTTGAAATGGATATTTTTGTTTATAAATTAATATTCATGCTTTAGGATCTATACTATGGATGTTTTTAAGCATTGGACATGCAAAAGTGACCAAATCGTGGTACCAATCAGATAATAAACATTCATTTTTCAGGGGTCATTTTAATGAATACGTTGTACATTGTAAGCTACATGGGCTGGATTCTAGAATAACTACCACACTTGAAATAGCAATTTTCTTGTTGCAACGTTTTTTTTTAGCTAAAATATGATGAAGAATTATAAAATTCGGGCGCGGAAGCAAATATTTATATGGTTTTTTTACAAAAATTAAGTTAGATTTTATTTATTCTTGAAATGGATATTTTTGTTACAACATTCATATTAATGCTTTAGGATCTATATAGATAATTTTAGCATTAGACATGCAAAAGTGACCAAAACGTGGTACCAATCAGATAATAAACATTCAATATTCGGGTGTCATTTTAATGAATACGTTGTATATTAATAATAATAATAATAATATTAATATTATTTATTGTGGTTAAAATATTACAAAACATATCCTAAGGTCAAATACAAATTTAATTAAGATTAATTAAGAGACAAGCAATAGTTACATATGTATATTACATTTTACAATTCATTTATACTGTAGAAGCAGTTTGAAATTAGGATTTGTTTTACTTTTCGTTTAAACAAATTTGTTGGATTATTTTTTAACTCGGTATTTAGTGTATTGAATAAAGTCGGTCCCCAGTATTCAACACTCCTTTTACAATTGTTAAGTTTAACAAATTTTGTTATTATATTGTTTTTTGATCTAGTTTCATAATTATGTTGATCAGAATGTGTTTGGTATATATTCATGTGGTTTTTAACTTATAGTAGACAATGATATATAAATATACAAGGGAGAGGCATTATTTTAAAATTTTTAAATAATGGTTTACAATGTGTTCTTAGATTTACTTTAGCAATAATTCGCACAGCTTTTTTTTGCAACCTAAAGGGCTTATTAGTTTGATTACAGGAACCCCATATCAATATTCCATATGTAAGATGTGTGTGACAAATTGCAAAATAGGCTGTTAATAGGGCCTCATTAGGTGAAGCTAGTGATAATTTGCGCAAAGCATATACAGAGGATGCCAATTTATTGGAAATTTGTTAAAATGAAACTGCCAATTCATATCTGCACTAATGTATAAACCTAATATTTTTGCATGTGGTACACTTTCTGGTATATATACTTTTTTGTTTGTGATCATCATATCCTGAGTTTAATTTAAATTAAGTTTAAGTTTATTTGCTAAAAACCATCTTTCTGCACAGTTTGAAATTTGCATAAATTGAATATTGGCATCGTTCAAAGAAATACAATCTTTTAAGAAAGTCGTGTCATCAGCAAATAAAATAGTTGTTGTATTGGGCATGTTTTCTGGAAAATCATTTACATAAATTATTAAAAGTAGGGGCCCAAGTATAGAACCTTGAGGTACTCCAATATTTATTGTTTTTAAATCAGAAAAATTACTATTAAATGATACTCTCTGAACTCTATTTGCAAGGTATGATTGGATCAATTCTAATGGCAGGCCTCGAATTCCATAGTAATTTAATTTATGCAATAAAATTTCATGTGACATGCAATCAAAGGCTTTTGATAAATCGCAGAATGTTGAAGTTAATGAACCACCTTCGTCTATTGTATTATATATTATTGATATTATTTGTAATAAAGCATCATTTGTTGATTTATTACGTCTGAAGCCATACTGACAGTCTGTTATAATATTATTTTTTTCTAAATATTTTGTAATTCTTCCATAAAGTAGTTTATCAAAAATTTTTGAAATAATAGGAAGAAGAGAGATGGGTCTGTAATTACCTACATCTGTACTATCACCTTTTCTAAAGATTGGTATAATTTTAACAATCTTTAAAAATTGGGGAAGACACCAGTACAAAAACTAAGGTTAATTATATAGCAGAGAGGTTTGCATATAATATATCCAATTTTTTTAATTACGCAAACATTAAAGTAATAAATGTCTTTAGTGGTATTATTTTTTAGGTTCTTGATTATGGTTTCAATTTCTTTTTCGGTAGTTGGTTCTAACTAAAAGGAATTTGGGCTATTTACATTGAACTGTTTAATTAATTCTTCTGCAGTGCAAGATGATGCAAGGATGGAATTTATAATTTGTTGACCTACATTTAAAAAATAGTGATTAAATTCATTGCATGTCATATTTTTATTTACATCTGTCTGATTTCTCGACCGATTTAATTCTTTATTGATTTACTTTTATTATCGGCATTAACAATTTTCTCATTCTTGTAATTTATTTTGGCTTCTTTAATTTTTTTCCTATAAAATTTTTTATATTTCATGTAAACATATTGTAATTGAGGATATAATTTGGAAACATCATAAATAAAACCGAGCGTTTCTCTGATATATTGGAGCTCTAAATTAAACCATTTATGACATTTCACTTCTTGTTTTTTCCTTCTGTATGGAAAACACGACTGAAAAAGGTAGTACAATGTATTGTGAAACAAAGTATAGCTTTGATCCGCTTCCTCACATATAAAGATGTGGTTCCAATTTACTTGCTCTAGTTTTTTAATATAATGTTGCAGGTCTTGCTCGGTTATTGGTTGGCGGTATATGTTAGGATTTTCATGAGATTCTATTTCATGTGTGTGTGTTGTAAATAGAATACCAAAATATTCAGATAGGTGGGGATTGATCACTTTCGCGTTATACATATTAGATTTAAGATTTGTTAATACGTTGTCAATACAGCTTTTAGAGTTTTTATCTATTCTAGTATAATAAAATATCGTTTGTTGCAAACCATAAGAATTTATTAAATTTATGATATTTATTTTGTGAATACTGTCATCACGTAAATTAATGTTAAAATCTCCAGTAATTATAATATTTTCCTTCCTATTACTTAGTTTATGTAACACACAATCAAAATTTTTTAGAAACTTATTTAAATCTTCTTTGGTGGTCTGTTTACATTTATAATTATGCAATTTATATTTACAACTTTTATGGCTGAAAGTTCACAATGTAGTTCGACACAAAAGTCTTCTACCCACTTGAATTTAATAAATGATAAGTCATTTTTTACGTAAGTGATTACACCTCCATGCGTATGTTTATTTCTACAGAAATAATTCGCCACTTTGTATCCATCTAGACAAAAACAGTTGATTTCTTCATGTTGAAGCCAGTGTTCTGCTAGGCAAATTATATATGTATCACTTCTGAGAATGTGTTTCACGAGAGCATCTAATTCATAAATTTTATTTCTCAAGCACTGTATATTTATGTAGAACACGGTAGTGGTTTTACTAAATGTTTTGGTGATTTTTTCATTGTTGACGTTTAAGAAAAAACCGACGCACTCGGATTTCAGCAGGCCAAAATTCCGGACTGTAGATTTCATCCTTGATGGACATAGGAAACCCAAGTTTAAACGAGGCGTAATTCCCTTTCGATTTTAGTTTTTCACATTGAAATTTTACATTTGGTTTGGCGTTGTTGAGGTAAGTTAACAATTGTGTTGTTGTTGTGTCTTCAGCCAGGCAATAAACATGAAGCCAACCTATTTGTGGATTGGCTTTTAGTAATTCGTTATTATTTTTATTTTTTTGTTCCTTTTTTTCATTGTATTTTGGGAGTTGAAATCCATCTGTTTCTGTGTCAGGGTCAATTGGCCCAGACATGAGTTTATCATTCTCATGTTTATTCAAATTGTCAACAGACGTGTTAGATCATACCTGCTGAACAATAATGTTAGACTTTGGATGCTGCCGCTGGCCTTCACCTTGAGTCTCTTTGTTTTTATCTTGATTTTGTTTATCAGGTGCTACCTGTTGGTGGTCAGTTGTATTTATTGTTTCTGTAGATATTTGTTTTTTGGATTTCTGCACATTTTGGTTTGCATTTGTGCTACTTTTTTCACATTCTATTTTAACTTTATCGATTTCATTCATTAGGGTAAAACATTTTGTCTCCATTTCTTTATACAATGCTTTATAGGTAGCGCACTCACCTTGTAATAAGAAATACGCCTTTTCAATTGCTTGATATTTTATTTGTAATATAGGAATTGGAGTTGTTTTATCACCGCAAATCTTGCAAATCCATTTTCCTTCTTCATCATTTTCACTCACATTTCCACATTTATGGTGATAGTTGACTTCAAAGGACGCACATTGTACTCCGTTTTTCACTCTGTTTTTACATTTTTCGCACTTAAAATTTACGAAATTATTTAAAAACTCACTAAGACCACTTTCATCATTCGCCATGTTTGACAATAACAATTCAAATATATTGTAAGCTACATGGGCTGGATTCTAGATTACCTACCACAGTTGAAATAGAAATTTTCTTGTTGCAATGTTTTATTTCAGCTAAAATATGATAAAGCATTATAAAATTCGGGCGCGGAAGCATATATTTATATGATTTTTTTCAAAAATAAAGTCAGACTTTACCTATTCGTGAAACGGATATTTTTGTTAAAACATTCATATTCATGCTTTAGGATCTATACTATGGATGATTTTAAGCATTGGACATGCAAAAGTGACCAAAACATGGTACCATTTAGATAATAAACATTCAATTTTCGAGTGTCATTTTAATAAATACGTTGTATATTGTAAGCTACCTGGGCTGGATTCTAGAATAACTACAACACTTGAAACAGCAATTTTCTGGTTGCAATGTTTTCTTTTAGCTAAAATATCATGAAAAATTATAGAATTCGGGCGCGGAAGCAAATATTTATATGATCTTTTACAAAAATAAAGTCAAATTTTACCTATTCTTGAAATGGATATTTTTGTTAAAACATTCATATTCATGCTTTAGAGTAGATATGCTATAGGGATTCTAACTCAAACTCGATGACCGTCCTAGCTCGATGACCGTGGTCATCCAGATCTACCACTCTTCAGCAGTTCTTCAGCAACCCCTTAAGACTTAAAGGTGGATTTCTTGGATTTTTTGGCTTTGTGAACCCCTTCTTCGGCAGTTCTTCAGCAACCCCTCGCCAGTTCTTCAGCAACCCCTTAGGACTTAGGGGTGGATTTCTTCGCCTTCTTCGGCAGTTCTTCAGCGACCCCTAGCCCCTTCTTCGGCAGTTCTTCAGCAACGCCTTAGAGGCAGTTCTTCAGCAACCCCTTCTTCAGCAACCTCAAGTACCTGGTTTATCCAGGTAGGTGTGTTGTTTTAATTAACCTGTATCAGGTAGGGGATTTTGAACGCCTTCTTCAGCAGTTCTTCAGCAACCCCTAGCCCCTTAGTGGCTGTTCTTCAGCAACCTCTTGCACCTTCTTCAGCAGTTCTTCAGCAACCCCTAGCCCCTTAGTTCTTCAGCAACCCCTAGCCCCTTCTTCAGCAACCATTATCCCCTTCTTCAGCAACCCCTAACCCCTTCTTTAGCAACCCCTGGTTTATACAGGTGAGGGAGACTGGTCAGGTAGGTGTGTTGTTTTAATTAACCTGTATCAGGTAGGTGTATTGTTTTAATTAACCTGTATCAGATAGGTGTATTCTTTTAATTAACCTGTATCAGGTAGGTGTATTGTTTAATTAATTAACAGGTAGGTACCTGTCTTCGGCTATTGTTTAATGAGCAGGTGGGCTGTTTTCAGTCAGGTGTATTGTTTTAATTAACCTGTATAAGGTAGGTGTATTTTTTAATTCATTAACAGGTAGGTACTTGTCTTCGGCTATTGTTTAATGAAGAGGTGGGCTGTTTTCAGTCATATAGGTGTATTTTTTAGCTAATTAACGGGGCGGGGGCCAAGTATTAAGATGTAACGAGGACGTCGACTAGTCGTTGCTGTGTCCACAGCGAAATTTAAGTTGAAATGATGTTTTCGAGTGTAAACAAGTTGATTTGATAACCTTATTGCGTGAACCATCAGCTAATAATAGACTTATCTGAATAATTTATCAACTCACATTGGCAGATGTACATAAAATTCTTCTTGAACATTTTCTGCGTATTATTACAACTGCAAGCAAATATATATCAGCTTATTATTACATATGCAAACAAAAATTTTGCGTTGCTATGTTGTGTATTTAACGAAAAACTTCTAGAAAATTTTCCTTAGTCTGTGAATTATCAGCTCATTGCGGACTGATCTATAACCACAATGACTTCAATGCAACTTGTAAAAATATCAATAGCGGTGCAAAAACACCTCATTGAACGATTGAATGTAAGTTATAAATTTATTAGTATTTTAAATATAACATTTATAATTTGACTTTGTTTATTATATATATATATATATATATATATATATATATATATATATATATATATATATTTCAGATGCTTGATATTGACTGTATAGATTTAAGTAAGTTGCTTCCACCGGAGGCAACCTTCATCTATGCGGGTGAGGTACACGACATCCTGTGGCCACTCCAATTATGGAAGAGTAACAAAGTTGTCTATGTCATTTCTGAGGAGTAACAAGGTTGTCTATGTCTATGTCTACGTGTAAATGTATGTATGTATGTATTATCTATTTTTTAAATATTGTAAATTACGAGTAATTATATTTAAAAAATATTTCAAAATAATTTAATATTTTTTTCTTTTGTTACAGAACTGAAATATATAAAAAAGAATGTCATAATATAAATTTACATGAATTAACATTTGCAAACAAATAATTTTGTGTTGCTGTGTTGTATAATTAACAAAGAACTTCGAGAACATCTTGTAATCAATTTTTAACAATAAACTTTAACCTTTTTAGTATATAAGACTGAATTGTGTTGAAAGTTTTCATAGTTGTTCGAACTGAATTATTGCAACTTCTCTTCACAAGAAGCAGGTAAAATAATTTTTTATTTAATAATTAACTTATTAATAACCGGTAGTTCATCAATAGATTGTTCTTATACAGTCGGTGTATTTGAAAGTAAATTATTTGGAATAACTAATATACGTAGAGCAACTTTAAAATTCCCTTCACACATGCAGGTAAAACAGTTTTAAATAAGTAAATAACATATTAATAACCGGTAGTTCATTCCTAGGTTGTACTTATACAGTTCGGTGTGTTTCAAAGTAAATTATTTTGAATATAGAATATACATATTTCAATAAAAATGTCAGAAGAAACTATTAGTTGTCTAATTGATAGTCTTATAAAAACGCTGCAAGCAACAATAGATTTAATAAAAACTAAGGAAGAGGTAGCAAGATGTAAAAATATAATAAATAAGTTTATATTATTACTCATAAAATTTATAAAGAATCAACGTGTTAAAAAAATTAAAAATGAAAATTTATTTAAATTAGAGGCGAATTTATCTCATTTGAATTATTTTCGGCTAATGTTATCACGAATTGTGGATAGAAATAACCCTGTTGCTTCTGATTCGGGATATTCAAATCAAAAAAATCAAAATAAAAATTCAAAAAAGAAATTAGTTTGGGTAGATTTGTGTTCAGCATTTAATGGGAGAATTAAAACGGGGATAATTCTCAATAATTATTATGTTGATCCTAGATTGTTTTTGGAAAAAGTAAAAACCATAGTCAGATATAGAATTATTGAAAAATCAAAAAAATATTTAATAAAAGTAAATTGTGTGTTGAGTGCTGAATTCATTTTACCTACCAAAGGAATAAAAGAGGTGAAAAGCTTTAATACATCTAATGCTGTTATCACGCGGTTAACAGATTTAAATGATTGGTATTGGGAAAATGTGAAAGATAAAATTTTAACAAAATTAGATGAATTTCAAGAAAGGGACAGTGGTTGGGCATTGTTAAAAATAATGCATTTAAAAGTAAATATTAATACCTATACACCAATTACCGGTGGGTGTTATACTGAACTACCTAAGAGTATAAGCAATAAACGTGCTGTAATAAATATAAAAAATAACGATCAGTTTTGTTTATTGAGAGCCGTGATATCAGCATTACATCCGGTTAAAAAAAATTCTGAGCGTTATACTTCATATCCACCTTTTCAAAACGTATTAAAATATAATGGGATAAATTTTCCAATTCAATTAAAAGATATTTCGAAATTTGAAAAATTCAATGAATTAAGTATTAGTGTATATACGTTAGAAAAAATTCAAAAAAAGAAATTTCCGGTTGTTCCTATAGCAATAAGTAAAAGTAATTATAATAGAGTAATTAATTTATTAATAGTTGAATCAAATAGCGAATATTGTGATAGCACAGAGGACAGTGAAACGGAAGAACAATAAATGAAAACAGATAAATGTGTAAAGTAACATTATATGTGGATAAAAAATTTATCACGTTTAGTGGTAAATCAATTATCAAAGTACAAAGCTAAGAAATGGCTTTGTAATATTTGTCTAAATTATTTTGTAAGTGAAGTACTATTACAAAAGCATACTGAATATTGTAATACTGTGAATAAAAATAAATGTCGCATTGATTTACCGGAAAAAAAGAATAAAATTTTAAAATTTAAAAATTTTCGTAACAAAGAAAATATACCGTTTGTTATTTACAGCGATGTAGAATCACTTTTAGAGCCTTTAGATAATAGTAACTTGAATTGTTTTTTTTTTTTGTTTAGTTAAAGACGGACCAACTGCTGAGGTCATATGCCGTCTTAAAGACAAGGAGGGTGGATATCGGTTGATATTAATTATTATTATTAGAAGAGAGTGAGAAAGAGATTAAAAAAAAAACGAACCGAAATCGGTAAGTTCATTGTTTTTTTTATTTTATTTTATTATTATTATTATTCTCTGCCTGGCGAGAGGGTTTAGGCAGAGTGGGTGTCTATAGAAGACACCTACTTACTCGATACAGCAAATGTTTACTGTATTGAGTAAACACTCAACGCAGTAGGATGTTCACTGCGGAGTAGAGAACAAAAATAGAAAAGAAAAATGTAAAAAAGTAAAGAATTATATAACAAAAGCCTTAAATCCTTGCATAAAGCTGCGTGGATTTAAGGAACTGTACCACGGTCTTAATGGCCTCGGTGTTGTTGGCCAATATGCTCGCCAGATTTTCTGCCATACCTAGGTGCTGTCTAATGGGTGTGTACCTCGTGCAGTCGACTAGTACGTGTTGTACCGTCATTGGTACGTTGCACGTTTCACAGTTAGGTTCCTGAAGTCCTTTAAAAATGTGCCTGTGTGTCAAGTTTGTGTGACCAATCCGCAACCATGACACGATGACTTGGTCACGGCGACCTATATCGGATAAGGATTCCCACTTCTTTACTGAGGGTTTTACGTCCCTCAGTTTGGCGGCGGTATTGTCCCACTCACTTTGCCAAGTTGACTCGACGGATCTGCTGATACAGGGTTTTATATCGTCAGGACGAACGCGACAATTGCCGGTGTAAGCGCTGCTGGCTGCTGACGATGCAGCAGTATTGGCAGCCTCATTACCGGTGATCCCTACGTGTCCGGGTGTCCAAAAGAGTATAACTCGAATCCGCTGAATACCAAGGTCACTGATGGCTTGGACGAGAGGGTCTGTAGAGAACCCGCACGCGATGGCTGACAATGCACTGAGGGAATCAGTGCAGAGCAGAATATTGCGCCGGTCTCTGTCCTCACAGCAAAACTTCAGTGCCTGGTATAGAGCGGTCAGCTCAGCGGTATACACGAAACACGTAGATGACAATGGGATCATGGTTGGTACGTTGTCTATGACGTACGCGCACCCTGTGCCTGTATCAGATTTGGACCCGTCGGTATAGATATGCCGGAAATTGGCATATCGCTCAACTTGTGAGTGGAACTGTGCCTTATAAATGGCTGGCGAAGTGGAATCCTTAGGCCAATCGGTTAGGGAAGTATCCACGACAAAATTTGACTTGCACCAACTTGAATTGTAATACTTCTTTTATTCAAAACATACACCTTTTAGTATAGCTTATTATTTAAAATGTTCTTATGATGATACTTTATCACAATTTAAAATATATAGGGGAAAGGATTGTTTGCAATGGTTTTGTAAAGAGCTATTATATATAAGTAGTAAATTAGATGTAATTTCAAAAAATGTACAACCAATCACTATGTCTGAAGTAGAGGAAAAATTATTTAAAAATTCAAATAAATGTCATATATGTGGCGAACCATTCACCTTAGAAGATATACGTGTTAGAGATCATTGTCACTTTACTTCAAAATTTAGAGGTGCCGCCCACCAACATTGCAATTTAAATTGGTCACAGTCTTATATGTTTCCTGTAGTATTTCATAATTTAAGTGGATATGACGGTTATTTTATAATTAAAAATATAGCCACTGAAATGGTGGGTAGCATATCATTACTTCAAATTAATAAAGAACGATATATTTCATTTACAAAATATTTAAAAGACACAAAAATTAGATTTCGGTTTATTGATTCTTTTCGATTCATGGCTAGCAGTATTGATAAACTTTCCTCATTTTTACAAGATTCATAATTGAAAATTACAAAATCATTTTGTAAAAATGAAGAAGAATTTCAATTACTCAGAAAAAAAGGTATATTTCCATATGAATATATGAGTGTTTGGGATAAACTCGACGAAAAATCTTTACCTTCAAAATTACATTTTTATAGCACATTAAAAAATGAGAATATTAGCAATACCGACTATGAACATGCTTTACATGTATGGAATGAGTTTAACATTAAAACGTTGGGAGAATATGCAGATTTATATTTGAAAACTGATGTTCTTTTGTTAGCAGATATAGTTGAAAATTTTCGAGAAAGTTGTATAGAAACATATGGATTAGACAGTTTATGGTGTTTTACTGCTCCAGGCCTTGCTTTTGATGCCATGTTAAAATGTACTGAAATAGAACTTGAATTACTGACTGATATTGATAAAATTTTATTCACCGAGAAGGGAAGTAGAGGCGGTGTTCCACAATGTTCAAATAGGTATGCAAAAGCAAATAAACGATATATGGGAAATTTATATAATTCACAGGAAGATGAAATTTTTTTGATGTATTTTGATATAAATAATTTATATGGAGCAGCAATGTCTCATTTTTTACCATATAAAGATTTTGAGTGGGTGGAGGAAAAAGATTTCTATAGTATTGACTATTTTAATTTAAGTTGTTCTTCTGAAACTGGTTATATTCTTGTGGTTGATTTGGACTATGGAAAACAATTACATGAAGCTCATAAAGACTTGCCGTTATGTCCTGAACATTTTATTCCACCCAATTCGAAGAATGCAAAATTACTTACAAATTTATACTCCAAACAAAATTATATTATTCATTATCAAAATTTGAAACAATGTTTACAGTTAGGAAAGAAATTGACTAAAATTCATCGAATACTACAATTTAGACAAAGTGATTGGTTGAAAAAATATATAAATTTGAAAACACACTTAAGAACAATATGTAATAATGAGTTCAAAAAAAAATTTTACAAATTAATGAACAATGCAGTATTTGGAAAAACTATGGAAAATGTGCGGAAGCACAAAGATGTGAAAATTGTTACAAAATGGTCTGGTAGATACGGAGCTAAGTATTACATTTCAAAACCAAATTTTTATAATTGTATTGTTTTAGATAAACAATTAGGAAAATCTGATATTGTTATTATTGAAATGAAAAAAACTAATATCTATTTTAATAAACCAATTTATGTAGGCTTCTCAATTTTAGATATTTCAAAAACATATGTAAGTATATGACTTCCATTATAATTATATTAGAAAGGAAATGGGTGAAAAAGCAAAATTATTGTATACAGATACAGATAGCTTAATATATAAGTTTGCTAATATCAACATATATGAATTGATGTTGCGAGATATTTCTAAATTTGACACATCTGATTACAACGAAATTAATTGTTATGGTCTACCTTTAGCCAATAAAAAAGTAATTGGATTCATGAAAGACGAATGCAATGGGCAGTTATTATATGAATTTATAGGATTAAGATCAAAAATGTATACCTATAAAATATTAAATTGTAATAAATCGTTTAAGAAAACTAAAGGTATAACATCCGGAGTTTAGAAAACAATTACATTTGAAGATTATTATAATTGCTTATTTACCAATACAATTATTTTTGAAAATCAGCAACATATCACATCTAAACTGCATAATATGTATACAACAAGACAACAAAAAATTATTTTGAGTCCTCATGATGACAAAAGAGTTGTGAATTATTTGTACACAAATACATTGCCATGGGGATATGAACTCAATACTACATAGTGTTAAAATATTACCCCACTATCAATAGTGGGGATTGTTCTATAAATTATAGTACCTGTAAATATATGCATAGTATTTTGCAAACGTTAATATGTATTGTTGCATTATAAATAGTGCTGACATTTTTTGTCAGCTATTACAAGTTCGTGGTATGTATATTCTATATAACAAAATAGTATTTTTTACAAGTAAAAATTATAGTTTTTCACTAAAAATAAAATATCATCAACCGAGAATAAATGGATTAGTAGATTTATGGATTGAGGTAGAAGAAGAGAAGTCACAATTGAATCCACTTATAGAATTTAATATCAAGTTACAGAGAGGTCAAGTTAATTGTTTTAAACTTGATTATATAAAAATTAAATATGAGTGTATGTTGACTGCTAAATATTATAATGGAAATAACATTTACTATGTTTTACCTGAGAATATGAAAAATGTATTCTTATATGATATGTGGATTTTAAATCCGTATAGATTGGAAGAGGAGAAGGAGGAGGAAGATGAGTGTAATCGTCGAATTGTAGTATGTCTTTTAACTGGTCATGAAGACTGTGTTAATTGCAATCATATAAAACGATGATTTTTCAAAAAATGAACTATAAAACCAAAGTTACAATGCATTCAGATTTCAGGTATCGTAAACCCAATGGAAATATAGTTTTAGTAATAGATGATCTATTTTATAATATTTTATGGTCTGACATGAAATTATCTAATCAAAAATTGTTTTACCTGCAAATAGCAACACCATTTGACTTATCAATATTTGGAATCAATTGTTCTAATATATCTGTTCTGAAACAATTAAAAAATTTATTATAAAGATTAGAAAATAAATATTCTTACTAAATCAATTTTATGTTTCTAGTTAAAAAATGTCTACATCTAATTCCAAGTATGATCTTTTTAACAAAAACTCTAAACCGAAGGAGATCTGGGGTCTTTAGAATGTTAGAAGAAAACAAAAATTTCTATATTAAAAATATGGAAAAAGTGGAATCGAAATTCGGCTTACGGATACGAGTAGAATTAGAGAATAGTTATATCTTTCTAAGTGAAAGATATAATCACCACATCGGTGAGCAGGAGCTGAGTTGTATGAAAGAAGATATCGACAAAGGACTTCTGTATTTGGTGTCAAAAGGCACGAAAGGGAAAGCAATCGATATAGAAATTCATGCTGGTTAAATAAAATTGTAATTATGATATGAAATAAAAAATATATATGTCTTGTAATACATGTTTTATTTAATACTAATATATATATATATATATATATATATATATATATATATATATATATATATATATATATATTTGTCTAACGCTATCTTCGGGGACCATATTGCAATTTCATATATCGCTATCTTTGGGTACGGCACCATTTCCTTAAGTCTAAAACTGCAGCACTAAAAACCATAAATATCTTTTACAGATTTAGTCATAATATTCTTTAATATTTTTTTAAATTTTGGAACCGTTTACGTATTTAAAAAAAATATAATAATAATAAAACCGAAAATATGCCGAAATCCGGAACAGGGATAATTAAATTGTCATTCATACTCTCTCCGTTTTAACTATACAGTGTTGGAATTATATTCGTATTCTTTAAACAATAAGGAATATAATAAAACTTAAAATATGCAACTATACAGTATTGGGTGAAATGGGGCCTACGATTATTACTTCGTAATTCACCCTTTTACTGCATATAAATTAAATTAAAAAATCTTCATTTAAGCGCGTAACATTTCTGTTCGCGTAAATTGTTCTATCAGGTCTAGATATGCTTTGTTCCAAAACCAAAGGGAAAATTTCCAAAACCTGAAATTTTAGGATGGCGGATTCAAAATGGCGGAAAAACGTAACTTTATGTGCTAGAAACTTGAAATTTGGCATGCGCACAGAGTTTGTCTCAAAAACAAAGGGAAAGTTGCCAAAACCCGAAATTTCAAAATGACGGGTTCAAAATGGCGAAAAAATTGAATTTTAAATGCTTTAAACTGCAGTGAGCGCAGGTACATATTTTTAAACTATTTATGCATATTTTTATATATAATGGGAGCCTATTTGAGTATTTTTTATGTAAAAGTACCCCATAGGTTTTTTAATTATAACAAATTCATTTACGTTTGCGGTAGCAAATAGAAAACACACATGATTGATATATGTGCAAATACTACATATTTTTAAACTATTTATTGCACACCTAAATAGTGTGAAAATGTTTCCTCTGTGTAAACGTTAAGTGGCGTTCAAAACAGGTCTTCACTATTTTTTACACAAATATATTTTCTTATAAGGTTGGTATTGATTTCAAACAAGAATTAGAACGAATATCCATTATTTGAGTTAAAAGGCGGCAGGGGGTGCTAGGGGGTTTTCAAAATTTCCTCATGAAAAAAATAAATTAATTAAATAAATCTGAAAATATTTGTATAATTTTATTACAATGTTCAATATGCTACCGCACAGGTCCGTACGTAGAATATTTTTATCAATTTTACTGAAACCTAAGCAAAATACTTTTTAAGATATTTTTATAAAACCAAAATTTAAGTACTTTAGACATAATGATAGAGTTATCTTTATATTATCGTAAAAGCAACGGCTATTTTGAGTTCAGATACTCGCTTTAAATTATACATTTCAGCTCGCTAGTCCATCAGTTAATATCATTGTACCCTACCAACAACGAGCTCTTCTTCAGAGAGGTGCTTTACCTTACTGAATTGTTACTGGATTTTGCTGACAGGATATTATAAATTAAGATATTTGCTTTAAACTAAACATTTTATTTAACAAGTTCCTAATTTCATATTATACTCTACAAACAACGAGCTCTACTTCAGAGAGGTACTTTATCCTACTGAATTGTTACTAGATTTTGATAACTGGCTAATTTAAATTAAGATATTTGCTGCAAACTAAACATTGGACCTCGCAAGTCCCTACATTAATATTGTACTTTACCAACAACGAACTCTTCTTCCAAAAGGTTATTTACCCTAGTAAATTGTTACTAGATTTTGCGTACAGGCTCATTTAAATTCAGATACTCGCTTCAAAATAAACAATTAAGCTCGCAAGTCCATCAGTTAATATAATTTTACCCTAACAACAACAAGCTTTCTTTCAACAAGTGGCGCAATTATAAATACTCGGTTAGTAAGGATATAATAAATATAGTTAGAGTAAAGTAACTCTCTAGAGAGGTCTACGTCTTTCATATGCGGGTGCTTGATGTACTAGGTAATAGTAAGCCCGTAGCGAAATTATAAATACTCGGTCAACAAGGATATATTAAATATCAATGGAATAAAGTAACTTTCTGTAGAGGTCTACGTCTTTAATAGGCGTGTGCTTGATGTACTAGATGATAGTAAGCTCGAATATGAAATTTAAAGCAAGTGGCGCAATTATCTATGAATACACGGTCAGCAAGGATTTGTTAAATATCTGTAGACTAAAGTAACTCTCTAGGGAAGTGTACGTATTTCATACGCGGGTGCTCAAGGTACTAGGTGATAACAAGCTAAGCACATGCAGATATGAAATTTAAAGCACGTAGCGCAATTATAAATACTCAGCAAGGATATGTTAAATATCACTAGAGTAAGGTAACTCTCTGGAGGGGTCTATGTCTTTTATATGCGGGTACTTGATCTTCTAGATGATGTAGAGTAAAGTACCTCTCTGGGGAAGTATACCTATGTATTTCATATGTGGGCGCTCAATGGACTAGGTGAAAGTTATAGCTCGGATATGAAATTTAAAGCAAGTGGCGCAATTATCTAACAACAGCAAGGATTTGTTAAATATCTGCAGAGTAAAGTAACTCTCTGGAGAGGTCTACATCTTTCATATGCGGGTACTCAATGTATTTATGATAGTAAGCTCAGATATGAAATTTAAAGCACGTGGCGCAATAAATATTCAGTCAGCAAGGATTTGTTAAATATCTGCAGAGTAAAGTACCTCTCTGGAAGAGGACATCATATTGATACTTTACAAAATAATGTCGCACCTAATTTGGAGAGGACATATTAAATTTGAATCGATTCCATCTATAAGCGAATATCTAAATTTAAAATGGACAGTCTGCAAAATCTAGTATTAAGTTATCAGAGTAAAGTACCTTTCTGAAGGAGAGGTCGTTGTTGATTGGGTACAACGATATTAACTTATGGACTAACGAGTTTAAATGTTTAATTTGAAGCGAATTACTTAATTTAAAATAGCAAGGCAGAAAAATTTAGAAAATAATTCACTAGAGTAAAGTACCTCTTTGAAGGAGAGCTCGTTGTTTGTTACGTACAATGATATTAATTTTGTG
The DNA here is from genome assembly GCA_035578165.1 of Stenolophus ochropezus. Taxonomy (NCBI): domain Eukaryota; kingdom Metazoa; phylum Arthropoda; class Insecta; order Coleoptera; family Carabidae; genus Stenolophus; species Stenolophus ochropezus. Next base: position 42,708 of record JAQOWZ010000217.1, read on the forward strand.
ACTAGCGAGCTTAAATGTTCTATTTGAAGGAAAAGTTTTAGTTTACTATAGCCAGTCAGCAAAATCAAGTAATAATACACAACAGTAAAGACCTCTCCGAAGGAGAGCACGATGTTAGAAGAGTACAATGATATTAATTTAGGGACTAGCTAGTTTAAATATTTCGTTTGAAGCGATTATATTAATTTAAAATAGCCAGTCTGCAAAATCTAGTAATATTTCACTAGATTAAAAAAATACCTCTCTGAAGGAGAGGTCGTTCCTTTTACGGTACTGTAACGATAACTCGATTTCTTGTGAGTTTCATTATTCAATTCAAAGGTAAAATAACAATTTTAAATATATTTGATGACGTCATAAGTACATAATTATAAATATTTTCAATTGCTACAGACAAACAGCAACAATGGGCAAATACTCTTAAAGTATCTTTTAATCGCAGTAACATAACTTACTTATTATGACTTAAAAAATACTTATATTTGCAAAAAAAAAACTTGTATTTAAACGTACATTACTGTTTAATCACTGAAAATCATTGTTAATTAACTAATAAGAATAAGTTACTGCAAATTCAAATAACAGCACCCTACATTAACGACATAGCCAGTTAATTGTTTATCCGTAAAGATGTTACTAGTAGTTGTAGTTCAGCAAGCGGTCATAAGATATAAGTATAAAGTTATATGTATTTTTATTTAATTTTGCATTCAAATAAACAGAAACATATAGCTTTTAAATTTATGTATTCTGTGTAAATATTAATATTTTTAGTACAATATTATGGAAGTTAAAAGTTTGGTACCATTGACAAGTAACATATAGAGATTCTTGTTAAATTGTACTTATATATTGTTAAATTTGTGTGTAATTTTACTAAAAAATATATATTTTTTATGTTAAGACATTATATTATTATAATTAGTGCAATTTTATGGTTTCTTACTAATTACGATTTACAAGATACAAATTGTAAAATCTCGGTAACATGTTTTCATAATCCTAGCCTTTTTTTGTGAAATTTTACTATAAAAATTAATTTTTTAGTTAAAATTATCATATGTCCATTGTAAATACTATAATATAATATCCAGCAAGAAGAGAAAGGTAATCAATGCTTATTTACATAGATTTTTGATTAATAACTTTTATTTGACAGGTTAGGTTATCATCATTTAAACAATATATAGAATGATTCAGACCACGAAATCCGTAATCAACAATTGTTTTGGTCATATTAATGCTGGATTAAGCATCAGAAATTAAGTTCATCAAGAGAAACATTGTTTATGTACACCCAGCAACAATGAGATAAATGTAAGGTGTTGGATCAAGAATTTATTATAGTATATACTTACTGATATTATTTTAAACTACATATATTTATTGTAAACATTGATATTTTTCATAAAAACATTTAGTTTGCTATTCTTAAAGTAAACAAAATGAATTGTTGTTAAATATACACATAGTACCTTGTTATAACCATTTATTTATAAATATATAATACATTTCATGAAAATATTTGTAATAATATAGTCAATTTTATGTGCTGTCAAATCTATGTTACGTTATTTTGAACCAAAACACGTATACACAGCTACTTGTAGCAACAAACTGAGTAATAATACGTTCTTTTATTGCTAATTTATCATTATACACATCCTATCTGGAATCTGGTATTAATACACTTTAATTTTGTTTAACACTTCCTCTTGAGTCGTAAAATTCACATGCATCAACATATATCCTCAATACATTGCAACAAACACTTTAATTGTTGTCTCTTATAGTGTCTCCACTAGTATTGTTGTCTGGACTTGTTCTGAAACAATAAAATTATGTAACTTCTTTCAATCTTTCCGGCTAACCTCAACACTTATTTACATTATTTATACTCTCAGCCAATATCCACATTTAATTGTATTTATTACTTTTATTGTTGCAGTTTAAATATGATATGTTGTCCTAAAAAATATTTTTTGTTACTAAAATCAGACTGACAGATCAAGTGATATATGGATTTGTAATCTAGATTTTGTAATGGAAACAGTTTCAGTTTTTATGCCATTTAAATATGATATATTTACCTGAAAAATATTTAGACCTAATAAATATGTTTAAAAGTAGAAAGTTCTTGTTTAATTAAATATACGCTATGTTAATCAAAAACATAAATTATTTAATGCTCCTCGAGACATCTTACGGCAAAATGTTGAACTAAAACAAAATTTAATATTTAAATGACATTTCAATGTATTATTTGTTATTATAAATTGTTATTAAATAATTACAAGTATTTTTAAAGAAATAAAAGTATTCTAGGCATATTATTATTAAGTTTTTTATGTAAATATGAGTGATTTTTGCAATAATAAGTAAATAAACATTGCAAAAATGAATTTGAGGTTAGCTCAAGAGGATTTGTTAAAAAGTAAATGTCTATATGTATTCATAATTAGAAATCTTGTAAATGTTTCTAATATTGTTTATTATAGACAAATGTCCGAAGCTTGCCGCTGGTCAGGAACAACAAAGGAAAACACCACACGGTGAACGTGTTCATCAAGCTATTTGGGCACCTTAAAATTGTTGCTATTGTGATAGAACTCTATAACAAATAAATATGTGTATACTTATATGTAATACGTACTAAACATGTATAATTAATATGTATTAATAATTTATGCTAAATAAAGGAATATTGTAGTCTATTTTTTATAAGAACTATTTGTCCAATAACATAGGAACTGTACACAATACTTCAAGTATAGTTTGTATTTCTTTTAATTATTAGAATTATTCTTTAAGTTTTCTATTAGAAAAATTAAAATTAGAGTACATTGTATATGTATACAGGGTGTTAATACTAAGTTGTACCATCCGAAAACGGTAGTTAGAACTCATTGAGATAAACAACTTTTCTTAGTACAAATTTTTGATTTGGAGCCCCAGTTCATAGTTATTGGCGTTCTTTTGTTTTTAGAAAAATCGTCATTACTCCCTTATTTTAAGAGATATTAAAAAAATATAAAAACTCTCAGCATTTGCTTTTAGTTCTCTAAAACTTTTGTATTTACAATTATTTTCTATTTTATCGAATGACAAAATGGCGACCGATCAAAAATTTCAAAACAAGATATTTTGAAAACCACTCGATCGATTTTTGAAAATAAAACTTTATAAAATCCTTATACAAACTACCAATAAATGCCTGAAACATTTTGATTCGATCTGTCGAAAAAAAATTTTTATTCAAATTTAATTACAAGATAAATTTTAACAAACTGCAATAATAATTTAAAACAAACTAGGCTTGCTGCCATTAAACAAAAAAATAAACAAGAAAAACAAGAAACAAACAAGAAAAAATACAATGAACAATGAAACTGCAAGGGAGGTACTAAATTTGATTTACAAAATGGCCACCATTCGCAGCAAAACAAGCTCGGCAGCGTGTTTTAATATTACAAGAGACACTTGCAAGAGCTGCCTGCCTGTCTTTTATATCTTCTGCTGCAGCTACTACTCTAGCCACCAGTTCGAATTCAGTATTTACTGGTGTCTCATATACCAAAGTCTTCATCTGACCCCAGAAAAAAAAATCTAGGGGAGTTAGGTCGGGGCTCCGGGCTGGCCACGCAACGGGACCTCCTCTCCCAATCCACTTATTCAGATATTCTCAATTTAGAAGTGCTGTGACTTCTGGGGTTGTGTGAGCCGGTGCTCCATCATGTTGAAACCAAAGTCTTTGTCTAATGTTTAGCGGTAAGTCATCAAGAAGCTCTGGTAGAACGTTATTTAAATAATTGTTGCAGTTTGTTAAAATTTATCTTGTAATTAAATTTGAATAAAATTTCTTTTTCGACCGATCGAAAAAAAAATGTTTCAGGCATATGTTAGTAGATAGTATAAGGATTTTATAAACGTTTTATTTTCAAAAATCGATCGAGTGGTTTTCAAAATATCTTGTTTTGAAATTCTTGATCGGCCGCCATTTTGTTATTTGATAAAATAGAAAATAATTCTAAATACAAAAGTTTTAGAGAAAGTTTTTGTATTTTTTCAATATCTCTTAAAATAAGGGAGTAATGACGACACCGAAAAGGCATACTTATAATTACAATATTAAGATACTATGTACTATTAACTTATCACTAACAAAAATATATATTTATTAAAATACTCAAATTATTTAATTTTATTAAATTTCATGGAAAGTTGGAGTTTATTTTAAATGGAAATGGTTTTATATACTGTGAGTATTAAATTGTTATTTTCTTTGTATAGGTATGTAGTACAGTTATCTCTTCTGGTGACTTTCACTCTTTAATATGCCAATATACTAAGAATGTCAAAATGTCGTGATTAAAACAAAGTGTTTTAATTCTACAATTTTTTTTAGAGAAAAACTTTAGCTGACGCCGGTGCTCGAACCCGGGACCTTCAAATCTCCAGTCTGGAGCTGTGCCACCTGAGCTACGCCAGCCCTAGCGTCAACAGAAATATTTTCTTTCTGTATATGTCAAATGTGGCAAAAAATATTCAATATAAAGTGTTTTAAATCATATGTTTTAAACACTATTTAAAACACATTTGAAATAAAACGGGTTCAAATTTGAACGATTTAAACATATGTTTTAAGGTGGTTCGACCGGTTCACACTAGTCAAATAATGGTTTATATATATCTTTTATAGAAACTATAAAGAAATACAGTATTGTAGCAGGAGCTTCCGTTAGAAAGAAACGTGACAACTTTTAAGTAATTCTATATTTTGTGTATAATTTAATGAATGAATTGAATGATTTATTTGTAAATTAATAGTGGCTGATTTGAATTATTTATTTATATAGTTCATTAATTAAAAAGAAACAGGCCCGGTTCCATAAAGCGTTATTAACTTTTAACTCGCTGTTAACTGTTAATCGCACGTTGTAACCATAGAAACGTATTGAAAATTCATAGGCAAAATAGCCTTGTTTACGACGCTTTATGCAACCAGGCCACAGTAGGTATATAAACGTTATAAAAACATAATATTGAATTTTCATTTAAAAACTTTAGTTTTAATTAATGATTTGCAAAGAAACAAAACTGTCAGGTTTTGCGGCGCGCATCTGGCAACATTGCTGTCATTCGTGTCATTCTGCCGCGAAAAATTTAAATAAAAGTGTCAGGCACTTACAAAATAAACGAGAATTTGAGATGGAAAGGATGGTTTGTTATTATTATTAAAAGCAATAAAACGAAACAATAGACTCGGAAATACTACGCCGAAAATTTTAGACGGACGACATATAAAACGTTGCCAGTTTTGCATTTCATATTCTCACTTGAGCGAATATTTTGTAATACATTGACCCTCAAACAGGGGTGATTAGGCTAGGACTACAATAACAAATTCATTTGTTTTTTAATAACTCTAATGTATTTTTAAATTGTAGCTATGGCTGTGAGATATATGGTAATTAATTAGTTATTGTGACTAAAATTTTGAGTAAATACTACCGGTCAATATGTTTTTCCCATCTTACTAGACGGTCAGTGTTTTCTATACTTCACGAACGAATACATAATATTCGTAAAATCAATTAAATAGTTTTTTAATCAAAACTTACGGATTTGAATTGATAATGGGGTCTATTCGGTAACACTGGTTAATTTTTAACACATGGTTAAAATTTATGTCCAATAAAAATTGATTTGACAACTAAAAATCCAATTTTTTGTTATATGTCAACATAATAGGTTGGTTAAAATTTTTAACCATGTGTTAAAAATTAACCACTCTGTTACAGAATAGACCCCAAATATGCCACAAAATGTATCATTTTTCTAATACATGTCATATTAAATTTGTCAAATTTAAATGAGAATAACTTTTCTCAGGAACGGTTAAATCGATTCAAATTTGAAATGTACATGTAAGAATATTTTAACAATCGATTTATAACAAGCTGAGTCTATTAATATGGATACTGGACAAATAATTTATAATTAATAATACGGGTAGCCTTCAAAGTACGAATTTATATAAAAATTGTTCTTATTTAATTAAGTATTTTTTAAAATATGGAATAATAATTATAATTACTAAGTTGAAATATTCCACAATATAATTTAAAGTATTGTGTTATAAATAAAAAAAACTTTTTAGGCGGCTGGTACATAAATTGTTGTTTTTCGTATCTGCTGGCAACCTTAAAGTATCAATTTTTATTTGACATCTGTCAAAGTAAAAATTTTTGGCCGCTAGTTTGTTCATTATTGATTTACATAGTTCATATTAATGCGATTAATTATTTTAGAATATAATAAGACATGTAAGTAAAATTTTAACTATTCCTTTACTAATATTAATGAAAAAGTAATGAATTTGCGAGATAAAATAGCGGCCGTAAAGTAAATGCGGCCGTAAGGTAAATGCGGCCGTAAAGTAAATGCGGCCGTAAAGTAAATTTTGACAGATGTCAAAAATTGATTTTGAATGAAAATTCATAATTTCTTGTTGTAATCGCCTAAAAAATGTTGTGTGCACCTCGGCCAAAAGTTCTTTTTGGACCTCATCTGATTTGTAACCTCGGCTTTGCCTCGGCAGCAAACTTCGGTTTCGGCCCAAAAAGATTACTTTTAGAACCTTGATACACAAATAACTATATCGTTACCTAACATAAAAAAACTATTAATTTTTATACTCCGAATTGTACTTTTGAAATTTGTCAAGAAAAAACCGGTATCTAACATGACTGGAATAACCACCATGAAACTATAGAAAAATTTATAAAAAGGCGCCGTCTTGTGGTGCTGTAAGAAAACCTAAATGCGTTTACTGTAAATTTGCACATTTATGCAGTTATTCGCACAGTACATGTATATACTTCCAAAGTAGAACATGATAATGACACAAAATTACATATTTATTGCAATAAAAATGAAGTAAAACTCCATTGTTGTATAGTGTTGCCGCATGTAACTACAAACTTGGTACAAATTTTTAATAAAAAGTGTCGTATCTTTTAACTATAGTTTCTATGGTTTAGCACCATCTATACCTGGAATTTGACATTTAAGAAGTACACAACACTCCGCATTACAAACTTCTACACGAAGTAATATGGCGGTGATGGACAAGCTCGAAGTTGTCATATTAGTGTTATGTGTAAATTAGATTTTTTTTGTATGCGTTTATTTTATTTGTTCTTGATTTTTAAATTAATATTTCAACTTTATATTGTTCAGTAAGTATTAGAATGTACATTTATTAAGTTTTAATGGAAAATATTTAAGTAAGTAGTTTTGCAATTTGGGTTTTTAAAGCACCATGACCATGTCTTGCACTTTGCACATGTTTGGTTGTGAATTGTGGAATAAATCCAACAGGTAACAGGTATTTGATTTCGTTTTATTCCATACCTGTCAAATTAAGGTCGCGTGGAAATGGGGGTAAATCTAATTTGCTGACCAGAAAAAAAAATGCTGACTGACTATCTATAGTGAAGTTAGCTCATTGAAATTTCATATTCTAGCCTACTATTACATAGTACACCTTGCCTGTACGTATGAACGTGGTAGACTTCTCCAGAGAGAAACTTTACTCTTGTGAAATATATATTCTTGCTGACTAGCTATCTAGAGTTACGTTAGCTCATTGAAATTTCATATCCTAGCCAACCATCACCTAGTACACCTTGTCTGTACATATGAACATGGTAGACTTCTCCAGAGAGAAACTTTACTCTAGTGAATTTGATTAAATTCTTGCTGACTGGCTATCTATGGTAACGTTATCTCATTAAAATCTCATATCCTACCCTATCATCACCTAGTACACCTTATCTGTACGTATGAACGTGGTAAACATCTCCAGAGAGGAACTTTACTCTCGTGAATTTTAAATTCTTGCTGACTGGCTATCTAGAGTTACGTTAGCTCATTGAAATTGCATATCCTAGCCTACCATCACCTAGTACACCTTGTCTGTACGTAAGAACATGGTAGACTTCTCCAGAGAGGTACTTTACTCTTGTGAAATTAATATTCTTGCTGACTGACTATCTATGGTAACGTTAGCTCATTGAAATTTCATATCCTAGCCTATCATCACCTAGTACACCTTGCCTGTTCGTATGAACGTGGTAGACTTCTTTAGAGAGAAACTTTACTCTTGTGAAATTAATATTCTTGCTGACTGGCTATCTATGGTAACGTTAGCTCATTGAAATTTCATATTCTAGCCTATCATCATCTAGTACACCTTGTCTGTACGTATGAACGTGGTGGACTTCTCCAGAGAGGAACTTTACTCTTGTGGAATTAATATTCTTGCTGACTGGCTATCTATGGTAACGTTAGCTCAGTGAAACTTATATCAGTCAGCAAGAATATAAGTTTCACAAGAGTAAAATTTCTCTCTGAAGAAGTCTACCACGTTCATACGAACAGACAAAGTGTACTAGGTGATGATAGGCTAGGATATGAAATTTCACTGAGCTTACGTTACCATAGATAGCCAGTCAGCAAGAATATTAATTTCACAAGAGTAAAGTTTCTCTCTGAAGAAGTCTACCACGTAAATACGAACAAACAAGGTGTACTAGGTGATGACAGACTAGGATATGAAATTTCACTGAGCTAACGTTACCATAGATTGCCAGTCAGGAAAAATTTAAATTTCACGAGAGTAAAATTCCTCTCTGGGGAAGTCAACCACGTTTATACGTACAAACAAGGTGTACTGGGTGATGATAGGCTAGAATATGAAATTTTAATAAGGTAACGTTACCATAGATAGCCAGTCAGGAAGAGTTCATATTTCACGAGAGTTCCTCTCTGGAGAAGTCCAGCACGTTCATATGTACAGACAAGGTGTACTAGGTGATGGTTGGCTAGAATATGAAATTTCAATGAGCTAACGTTACCACAGATAGCCAGTCAGCAAGCATATTAATTTCACAAGTGTAAAGTTTCTCTCTGAAGAAGTCTACCACGGTTATACGAACAGGCAAGGTGTGCTAGGTGATGATAAGCTAGGATATGAAATTTCAATGAGCTAACTTAACTCTAGATAGCCAGTCAGCAAGAATTTAAATTTTACAAGAGTAAAGTTCCTCTCTGGAAAAGTCTACCACGTTTATACGTACAGACAAGCTGTACTAGGTGATGATAGGCTAGGATATGATATATCAATGAGCTAACGTTGCCGTAGATAGCCATTCAGAAAGAGTTTTAATTTTACGAGAGTAAAGTTTCTCTCTAGAGAAATCCACCACGTTCTTACGTACAGACAAGGTGTTCTAGGTGATGGTAGGCTAGGATATGAAATTTCAGTGAGCTAACGATACTCTAGATAGCCAGTCAGGAAGAGTTTAAATTTCACGAGAGTAAAGTTCCTCTCTGGAGAAGTCCACCACGTTCATACGTACAGAAAAGGTGTATTAGGTGATGATAGGCTAGGATATGAAATTTCAATGAGCTAACGTTACCATAGATAGCCAGTCAGCAAGAATATTAATTTCACAAGAGTATAGTTCCTCTCTGGAGAAGTCCACCACGTTCATACGTATAGAAAAGGTGTACTAGGTTATGATAGGCTAGGATATAAAATTTCAATAAGCTAACATTATCCCAGATGTTCAGTCAGCAAGAATTTAATCAAATTCACTAGAGTAAAGTACCTCTCTGAAGAAGTCTACCATGTTCATATGTACAGTCAAGGTGTACTAGGTGATGGTATGCTAGGATATAAAATTTTAATGGGCTACTATTATTCTACGTAGCCAGTCAGCACTTTTTTTTTGGTCAGTAAATTAGGCAGGCCCTGGAAATGGGTGGCTCGTGCCCCAGTGCCCTTATGGACTAGCCGCTACTGACTAAATCTCTGTTGGAATTGGATTATTGGATTTACTTCGACAATTCATAACTAAACATGTGCAAGGCATTGTGCCATAATAACCCAAATTACAAAATTATTTTCCTATTTTTCATTAAAAATTTAATAAATGTATACTTTAATACCTAGTATCAATATAAACTTGAAATATTTATTTAAAAGCCAAAAAAAAAAAAAACGCATATAAAAATAGTCCAATGGGGTATTCCGGTGATGTGCAAAATAGTAATTTTTTCTATAGTTTACGTCTTCATATAGGAGCAAAATATGATAAAACATTTGTATAAAATGTTTTAATTCATAATTTAATATTTGAAAACTGCAATTTTTATAGCTCTCGAAACGTTCTTGATATTCATATAGCTACTATTAACTGACTTGCCGACCATGTTGGATTCAACACACTATTGCTATCTTTGTCGCGAAAAAATTATGAATATCATAATCCCTCACATAATAATATACTATTTTATATATATATATATATATATATATATATATATATATATATATATATATATATATATTTTATGTATGATTTATAAAATATACTATAATTTAAATCTTGGAGCCTACGCTTTAAACAGAAACAAATTACACAAATATTATTAAATTTTAAAGTGAATCTAATTTATTAACAAAATAAGTTAATAAAGAAAGGTGTTCGATTAAGAAATATAAAGTAACATGTTGCTGCGCTCGAATGGAGCACCCTGTATACAAATGTTTATACTACGTAGATAGACAATAATATATCAAATAAATTTTATTTGAGGAATTTTTCACTGCGACTTAAAAGAGATAATGAAAAAAGACAGACTTACGAATCATTCTGTATAATTGTTAGTTTAAATTAATTCCGCTTTGCTTAAAATTTTTCATATAAAATTAGAGTACATAAAACGACTAGTTTTTTCTTTAAAAAGTTCAGTAAATAAGGTATAAGCAAGTTCAAATTTTTAGAACTCCGATTTTAGAACTAAAATGAAATCCCTAAATCCCATACGTAGTGCCGTCCCTATAGATGACATTTTATAACATTGTATCTTTGAGGCCGTTACCGAAAGTTACTATTTGGTACTCAAAGATAGCATTGTATAAACTTGAGGTTCCCAAAGATAGCGTTAGACAAAAATGTATATATATATATATATATATATATATATATATATATATATATATATATATATATATATATTGAGCTGGATAACATAGATGGATACCCAGGATATCGAGTATGGATGATGGAACAGTTGGTGAGGTTGTAATTCTCACTTTCACACAACCACGCAAAAAACACTTATTTATTTACACACAGCACAACCAAAACTATACAAATAACAGATATAACAAATGTAAATGCAGTACAACTTTGGCGCAACAACGCCGGATCCGAACAGACTTGTCCTTGTACAAATTTTTAAAACCAACAAAATTCGCTAGCGACAGCGCCACTAACAATAAACTACAAAAAATACAGAGAAGCGTACATGGCGTTGACATTGGCAAATATGTGCCTGCCCCAGGTATCGAAAGAGTCCGCACGCGACCTGCGGGTCCTGATCAACCGAGCACGGGAAGAGATAAGATCGCTCGAGCAGCTAGGGCGACCTGTAGACAAGTGGGACGACGTCATTGTGTTCTTACTCCTCCGTCGCCTAGACTCCGCATCCCGCCGAGCATGGGAGTTGCATGTCGCTTCCATAGATGCGACTCAAACGTAGGTGAACCCCGACTACAAGTTGGAACAGCCGACACTCAAGCAGCTCGAGGCCTTCTTCGAGATGCGTATCCGCGCATTAGAGATGTCGGCCCCGCTGAGCCCACCTGCCCGCTCCATAACGGCCTCCAACGCGAAGGCTGCGCCACTTCGCTCACACCAGGTCTCTGCAAGCGTCAAGAACACAATTGCGTGTTCTGCGGAGACTCGCACTCCAACTTCTCCTGCTCATCGTTCCGGGGGAAGTCTTTCGTCTCTGAAGACATTGTGCAATGTCTTGGTCTAGCCAGGCGGCGCTCCCCCGTCAAGGTCGTCGGCGTCGGGGCCTCCTCACAAGTGGAAGTCGTCTTCCGATCCAGAGCAGCACCTGGTGCCGAGCACCAGGTATCCGCCTACGTTATTCCACGTCTGACGGCTCACGTTCCACAACGGAGAGTCCGTCTCTTAGATCCGCAGCTGCTGCTGCACCTCGAGCTGGCCGATCCATGCTATCACCGAGACCAGAAGGTTGGCCTACTGCTTGGAGCCGACGTTTTTGGCCCTCTACTCCGTCCAGGAGTGTATCCAGTCCCAGGCTCCAAGGTGGTAGCCATCAACACAGCTCTAGGTTGGATCCTGTCCGGAGCCGTCGACGAGGACGGTGCATCTCCCGTGTCCTCTCTACATTGCCGTGTAGAGGAGGACCTGGATCACAATCTCCGCCGGTTCTGGGAACTTGAAGAGATTCCCGCCGCTCCTTCCTCGCTCTCTCCAGAAGAGAGTGCCTGCGAAATACTCTCCACCTCGAGCCTATGGTGGAACGGTCCTCCATGGCTTTCTGACGCGACTCAGAATTGGCCGACCGCAACACAAGAGCTACCCGATTCACCAGGTGAAGAAGCTGTCCAGAAAACCCGCTCCATGCCGGTCCAGGTCGAAGAAGAGTTCGCTCTGTTAGCGCGGTATTTCTCCCTGTCACGCACGCTCCGCGTAACAGCCCAGTGCATGCGATTCGCCCGCCGCTGCGACAAGAGAGGAAGAATTTCCAGACTTGCAGGTCTGGAAGATCGAGAGCAAGAGACATGCACCGGCTTCTTAACCACATTCGAACTAACTGCTGCGAGAGTCCGTCTGATTTGCAACGTCCAGAGAGAGAAGTTTGCCACTGAAATAGCGCAACTGAAAAGCGCTAGACCCATTCCAAGGACTTCGCCTCTCGTGAGTCTAAATCCATTTCTCAACGCTCACGGCATGCTATGCGTGGGCGGTAGACTCGAGAATTCCGGACTTCCCGATTCCGAAAGACACCCGCCTATCCTTCCAAGGTCATCTCCGCTAAGCCAGCTACATGTCCTACATTGGCACGCATTAGCCCTCCACGCTGGCTTAGCATTAACTCACTCACTCCTCCAGACGCACGTCTGGATCCTCCAAGGGCGAACCCTAACAAAGAAGCTGCTCCGAACTTGCATCCCTTGCAGGCGCTGTCGTCCGCTGATGGGCAAACAACTCATGGGAATCCTGCCAGCTGCCAGAGTGACTCCCAGCCGCCCTTTCCTGCGTTCAGGAGTAGATTACGTAGGACCCATCCAGTGCCGCCCGTCTCCAGGTCGTGGGCGACACTCCACCAAGGCCTACATCGCCCTCTTCGTCCGTCTTTCCACCAAGGCGCTTCACCTGGAGGTCGTGAGCGACTTGAAGACCAAGGCCTTCCTGGCGGCCTTCCGTCGGTTCGTTGCACGCCGAGAAGTGTGCAGCGAGCTGCTTTCCGACAACGGCACGACGTTCGTCGGTGCCAGCGCAGAGCTGCGCTCCATGTTCCATCAGGCGTCGCTGTTCTACCACGAAGTAGCTTCTACCCTGTCCGATTCCGGCACACGTTGGAGCTTCATTCCACAGTCTGCACCGCACTTCGGCGGCCTGTGGGAGGCCGGAGTCAAATCAGTGAAGAGTCTCCTCCGGAAAAACATTGGTGAGACGACCCTCACGTATGAGGAGCTATCTACAGTACTGGCTCAGGTAGAGGCCTGCCTGAATTCCCGTCCGCTGACGCCGTCCTCGTCGGACACTGCGGACCTGTCCGCGCTGACCCCAGCGCACTTCCTGGTTGGTTCATCATTGCTGACCGTTCCAGAACCAGGTTCCCATGACGAGCCCAGCGACCTGGCGACCCGCTGGCGGCTCGTTCAACGACTCACACAGCACTTCTGAAAGAAGTGGTCAACGCAGTACCTGCACCAGCTGCAACTTCAGTAAGGGCCAGTTAGTGCTGGTTCACCACCCGCAGCTGCCTCCAGGTAGATGGGCACTGGGCCGAGTGACTGAGCTGCATCCAGGGGCAGACGGCCTCGTCAGGGTAGTCACCGTCAAGACTGCCACTTCAGAGCTTCGCCGACCTATCTCCCGGCTAAGCCCTCTGCCGATCGAGACGGACGTCAGTCCAGGTCATTCCCAGTCGGCCTGATGTCCACACGATCTTGCTTACTTAAGTTTCATTGTTCTTCCATGTTAATTGTTTAGATTAGTCGCTTCTCGACTAGGTGGGCAGTATGTTTGAGATTTTAATTGTTGTCAGGTCCGTATATTGTCAAAGGTACAACACATATTTGCCAATGTCAACGCCATATACGCTTCTCTGTATTTTTTGTAGTTTATTGTTAGTGGCGCTGTCGCTAGCGAATTTGGTTGTTTTTAAAAAATTGTACAAGGACAAGTCTGTTCGGTTCCGGCGTTGTTGCGCCAAAGTTCTTTTGTATCGGTCCGCAACAATCCATTGTTGTACTGCTTTTATATCTGTTATTTGTACTGTGCTGTGTGTAAATAAATAAGTGTTTTTCGCGTGGTTGTGTGAAAGAGTGATTTACAACCTCACCAACTGTTCCATCATCCATACTCGATATCCAGAGTATCCATCCCTGTTATCCCGCACAGATACCAACATTTTTGATATTTTTGAAATATTTCATTATTTCTCCAAGCTTCTGGTAATTTATTCCATACCCAATCAATTTGACTTTCTGCATAAACCATCACAAATTCTATTGGCAAATGTATATTATCTTCTTCAATGAAGTGATTTATTTGCAAATAATTGAAATGAATTAAACATATTGAACCTTGATTGATACCATCGTCTTATATCTTCCACATTTAAACAGCACAGTTTAAAACGTGAAGATAACAATTTTTTATTTCAACCGGAGAACGTAATGCTGATATCGGTGGACATTCCAGTTGTTCTAAATTTATTATATTCTTGTTAATAAATGCTTCTAACCATTGTTTCTTATCTTCTTCCAGAACGTAGATTTTATAAATTTCAGGTTGTTCAAGTACTTTCTTCAAAACTGATTGATGTTTACTGTATCGTATATTGCCTGTACAGCAGTCTAAATTATGTGCAGATTTCACAGATAATTGCACACTGTTTTGAGTTTCTTTGGATAAACATGTAAACGTATATGGTTGCTTAAAAATTCCTGTTTCATATTTACCAATTGTTATATTAATAACTACAAATTCTTTGCAAATAAACTGATTTGTTTCTAGAATAATGAAACCTTGAATATCGACAATAACACTTGAAGTCATCTTAACGCTGTCTGTTGAACACAAGCAGAGAAACTAAGTAATAGCGAATTAATGTTTTCGTTTTATACATAACTTTTCTTATCAATCCAGCTGTTATGCGTGCTATCAAATCCTAACCATTTTACGTAAATTTTACTATCTTTTTTATTTAAAATTATTTCTACTAAATAAATATCGGAATATTTGACTTTTTGTAACTCGTTTTCATAAAACCCACCTTTAATAGGTTGCCCAAATTTATCACTAAGTAAATAGGTAATTGGATTAGTTAATTTTATATTATTAATTACTAATATTTCATTAGACCAATTTGTTATGTAACCTTTTGTAAATAATCCCTTCTCTTTACTAATTCTAACATTATCACCTATTTTAAATTTAGATTTTATATTAACAATTTTTATGTGATTATATACAGTTCTTAATAAATCTTTTTCATTGCTCTTGGTTACGTCAACAGGTTTCATATGAATTGTACTATGTTTTTTATTGTTATATATTTCAGTAATTTTTGGTAATAAATCTAACCATTTATATGAACCTTGAAAACTAAATTCTTTCCACATTAAAGATTTTAATGTTCTATTTACACGTTCCACAATAGCTGCTTTTTTTGAGCTATGTGTTGAAAAGTGATTAATTTTATATTTTTCCATTAAATTACTGAATTCTTTATTATAAAATTCTTCTGTTGGCAAATTTTTTGGTATACGATTATCTGTTATGTATATATTTTTTTAAAGCATTTGTTACCTCAATTGCATTTTTCTTCTTAATAGGTCTTGTCCACACATATTTAGAAAAAATATCAATCACAACAAGAATATAGCTATAATTTTATCATTTCAACTAGATTAGATTGACGAGTTTCATCTAATTGTTTTATAATTGTTCGCCTTCGTGGAAAATTTCGTCTTGCTGGTTTATATAGTTCTTCTACAACATAACGTTTTATATTAGACACTGTTTTTAGGTTGTGATAAATCATGAATATTTAATTCTTTTAAAATAAGTTTTATATCTTTTTTATAGTTTTATCGGTATCTTGTATGTATTTCTTAAATTCAGTAATTATACTTTGCAATTTTTTGTCTATATTTTCTGTTGTTATATTTATTTCATTCTCCAAATATTTTTTACTAATAGCATGAGAATCTAATAAAGGAGGTGCAACCTTAACAAGTTTTTCACTGGAATCACTATCATAGTCGTTATCACTATTGTCAATACTAAATTTTTAGTACTTTTATTTTACAATATGACGTTCGAACTTATCAATAGACATTTTACTACTAAATTTTATAGAATGATATTAGCTTCTTTTAACTCTTTAATTATGGAAAAAATTTCCTTATCAAGATTACTATTACCGGCGTTTTTAGATGCTATAATTTTTTTTAATTTTTCAGCTAATTCATTAGGATTATCCCAATATTCATATTCAACTGGTTTATTATTATAATTTTTAAAAAATTCTAATCCATAACTAGTTCTCTTATGCAAAAATTTTGCTGTCTGTGTTGCCGACGTTGGACTAAGAGAAAATTACGAATGTCTCGTAAGGGTAAGTAATGTTTTTATAATATTTGTATATTTGTACGATTGATTTCCTTTCAACTGTGCTGTTGGTATATTATAAAGACGCGCTGCGTTTGTTATATTTAAAATTTCTTTATAATTATTTCTATCATTATCGTTATATACATGTTCAGGATTTTTTTTAAAAATAAGTTCATATAAACCTACTGTTCCAGGAATTTTTTTATTATCAATTAATATATTATTTTCTTTAAAATCAATTTTTTTGTTATCCATTTTAAAAAATTCACCCTCATCAGTTTCGTTGTATGTAACTCCAAATTTATCATCGATATCTCTAGATTTCAGTATAACATTTTTAATATATGGTTTGAGTAATTCATGAAAGTCTTCTACATAGGAGTCTACAACATTCTGATTATACTTTCTATGCAGTACTATATTTTTATCATCTATAGATAAATCTGGGACTGGATCAGTTTCTAAAAAATTTTTAATAGGACTAGCAAAATATGGATTCACTATAGGTTTAATATCTTCTTCTTCCTCTTCTTATTCTTCTTCCTTGTCCTCTTCCATTTGCTTGCTTTTATTATTATTTTTTGACTTTTTAATCATTCAAGTTTCTTTTTAACATTTCGTCGCGCTTCTACTAATTGTTTTTTTATATTTTTATCTATATTACTCATTTTTAAGAGATAAACAAATTGTAAATTGCTCGTCAGTATACTAGCAAATAGGTTTAAACAGCTTGTAACTTTATACTGATTTGTAAACAGGTGTACACTGTTTTAAATACTTATAAAATAATCGAAACCTTTACGATATCGACCTTCATTTATATTACATTCTTTGTTAATTATCAGACCAACATATCGAACATAGATTTTTAAATTGATCGAAAGTCATATCAGCCCCAACGTGTTCATCGTATACATGTTTTAGATTTATATCATCCTGTTTGAATAATATTAGCATATTTGCATTATCACGAATTAAATGTTTCGGCATACGTGTATATGTTTGACATAAGTAAAAACAATCAATTGACTTATGCCGTCCCATGGGAAAATAATCTCTAATTATATCCTGTTTTTCACATGCGATATCGTCAAAAATAAAAAGAGAGTTATATTTTGCTTTGCTTGGGTGAATTATATTCTCACTGTTATTATACGCATAATATCCTATATTATTAATAGGTTTTAATAACTTTTCCAAGTAGACATACTTTGGTTGAAACAGATAATTTGAATATACATAAATATTTTCAAAATGTAATCCATTTAAATGTTCAATGAGTGCAATTATGACATTTGTTTTTACACAGCCAGAAGGACCACTTATAAGACACCGAATTGTTGATGGTAGTAATACACTATGACGCGGTCTTATTTTTTTTTCTTTCAAATCATAATTTTTTACTTTAAGCGTATGTTTTTGTTTTCTAATATGGAACATATGTTTTTCTTGTAATTTCTTCGTTGTGACTAATAGGAAATATATAAAAAGGCACTTTATATAAATAATATTTTAGTTAAATATTAAACTTAAATGATTAAACATCGGAAAAAAATAATAACAAGCAAGTTTACGGTAGTGGCATATTCAACACAGCTATTAATAAACTCCCAATTGAACTTCATATACCTGGATATAATTACTGTGGTCCCGGAACAAAACTACAAAAAAGACTTTCACGTGGTGATCAGGGAGTAAATTCATTGGATGAGGCGTGTGAAATTCATGATATTGCATATTCTAAAAGTGAAAAATTAGAAGATCGCCATGAAGCTGATAAAATATTAGCTAATAAAGCATTTCAACGGTTTAAATCAAAAGACGCTTCTATAAAAGAAAAAATTGCTGCTCTAGGTGTTTCCGGAATAATGAGAGCAAAAAATTAGGTGCTATATATAATAAAACGTGTTAAAAAAATGAAACGTAATAGAATACACTCTAGAAAAAAAATTAAACGTGTTAAAAAAAGTACAGGTGGTAAACTTACATTCCAAAATGAAATGAAACGTATTCGTTCAACTCTACATAATAACAATTCTGATAGCAGAAACATTTTAATTGCTTTAAAAGAATTTAAGAAGAATAAAAAAAAATACGTAATCCAAGACTAATACCTGTACCGAAAAAAGGTGGCATATTACCACTTATACCAATATTTGCTGGATTAAGTGCATTAGGAACATTAGCGGGGGGTGCAACAGGTATCGCAAAGGCCGTAAATGATGTGAAGTCAGCAAATAAACAATTACAAGAAAATCAACGTCATAATAAAGCAATGGAAGCAATTGCTTTAGGAAAAGGTTTATATTTAAAACCATACAAAAAAGGGTTAGGATTATATGTACAACCCTCTTCATATTCACAAACAAAAATGTAAAAAAACTATTAAAGAAGCTCACAAAACATGCTCTAACTAATATTGAATTATTGAAATATGCAAAGATTTTAAAAATGCAAAATTTCAGAGGAGTTTTTATGAGAAATAATTTACCTAAACGAATTAATTTTAAAGAATGTAGAATTATTAATTTGGATGATTCTAATAATCCAGGCACCCACTGGGTAGCATATAAAAAGTTTGGTAAAATGTGTTATATTTTGACAGTTTTGGTAATTTAAAATCTCCAAAAGAAATTGTTAAGTATTTTGGTAGCTCTAATATTAAATACAATTATAATCAATAACAGTTATTTAACACTATTCATTGTGGATATCTTTGTTTAAAATTTTTATATAATAAACATTGTCTGTGAATAAGTATTTCACTAATACACAAACTGCAAGCAAGCAATGTCGTATACATATACTTTTTCGGGTAATAGTGCTCACTTATCTCAAACCATATCTCCAGCTATTCAACTCGACCCTAATAGTCAATATGTAATAGGGTTAATAAATTTTGAATCTTATAATTCTATTCCAAACATTGATGCTCAAAACAATAAATTTTACGCAGGTGATTTTGAAATTACTATACCAGAAGGATCATATGAACTAGAAGATATAAATAGATATTTAAAAAAGAAATGTAAAAGTGCTGACGGTAAGGGAAAAACAAATATTTCAATTCAAGCGAATAATAATACTTTAAAATGTAAGATGTTATGTAATTGGGATGTAGATTTTACTAAACCAAATACAATTAGAGAATTATTAGGTTTTAAATCAAAAGTATATCCGGGTGGGAGGTTTCATATATCAGAAAATCCTGTAAATATAATAAAAGTAAGTGCTATTCGTATAGAATGCAATATAGTAACAGGTTCATACGATAATTCAAAACAAGTTCATAGAATTCACGAGTTTTACCCAAATATTCCATCAGGATTTCAAATTATTGAAAATCTGTTAAATGTTATCTATCTACCAATCAATACTAGTATTATTGATAATATTTCGCTTAAAATAGTTAGTCAGTCAGGTACATTAGTCAATTTTAGACAAGAACTTATCGCGATAAGACTACATTTGAAAAAATGGGTATAATATATAATATACATACTAAATTACATATAAAGAGAAAACATTGTAATGCAGACGTCAGTAAAAACCAAGCAACCCATCAACTAACAAGTGAGAATAAATCTTATTTGAAAGCTCTGGGATTTAAAGTAATATCAAGAAATAGTGTTAAAAAAGGAAGGAAAAAAGAAAAATAATAAAGAAGATAAAAATATATTAACACGTTTACTACTTTACATACATTGTAAAATGCATACATCATTTTGTAAGTGTTCTAATTACATATATTGTGTACAAAAACAAGAAAATGAGTGAAAATATTTTAAATGTGAAGGAACATGTATATTTCGATGAAAGAATACAAAGTGCCGAAACACATACTTATCATTCATATACATCAACTTTACTAGAAAACAATGACGAAATTAGAATAACAATACATAAACAAGATTTATATACTTTACCATCGAATAGTTTTATTTATATTGAGGGACAATTATTAGATCATGAAGATAAGCAATCAACGACAGGAAAATTTATAAACAATGGGATAATGCACCTGTTTGATGAGATTCGCTATGAAATTGGTGGAATTGTTATAGAACGTATTCGTAATCCAGGAATTACAACAACTTTAAAAAATTATTGTTCATATTCACCAAATGAATGTCATGCATTAATAAACGCCTGTTGGTCACCATCTACAGATAATATTGATATAAAAAACGATAAAGGCAATTTTAGCTTATGCATTCCACTTCGTATAGTATTAGGTTTCGCAGAAGATTATAAAAAAGTTATTTTATATGTCCGTCAAGATTTAGTTCTTCTACGTAGCAGTTCTGCTAAAAATGCTATAATCACAACAAGTGCTACGGATAACTTAAAAATAAAACTTTCCAGAATACAATGGCAAGAAAAATTTAAATTGATAAAGTACCTGGATAACAACGTAGAACTATCAATTCCATTTCGAAGCTGGGAGTTACATGAATTTCCAGTGTTACAAGAAAACTCAAAAACACACCTGGCCTGTGAAAACTCTAGCACAATTGGAAAAACCTAGATTTATCATTTTCGGATTACAAACAAGTCGTAAACAAAATTTTCGTAAAGATATGAGTTTATTCGACCACTGTAATTTAAAGCTGAGTTAAATTCTCAAGTTTTTCCATATAATAATATGAATTTAGATTTTGACAATAATCATTGGCCTATTTTATACTATATGTTTACACAATTTCAATTTGCATATTTTTTCGCCAGAAGAATTTTAAAAAAAATGTCCTATTATTGTACTAAATACACAATATCAAAATGAAACTATAAAATCAGGTGGAATAGATTTAACATTATATTTTAACACAAAGACGAGTATTCCTGCACAAACTACTGCTTACTGTTTATTAATATATGATAAAATTGTTAAATACACACCTTTAACAAATAATGTACGAATTATGTAAATGTTTATAATAAAATTGTGAAATACATATCTGTAACAAAAATATAATGTTATAAAATAAATGAAAATATATATAATACTTTATTGTTTTTATTATTATTGTAATTACAAAATATTTTAATCTCCCATATCCCTTACAAATATAATTGGAATAGACTGCTTCGTTCATGGCTTGTAGATAGTTGGAATAGACTGCTTCGCTGCGATATTCGGAATGGGCTGCTTCATCCATACTAAGAATTAAATTTTTTTTGATAAAATATTTGAATTTGTAAGTATTTTTATTTGTTTATAATATACATTTTCTTTTCGTATTAAATTTTCTTTACAAAATAGTTCAACATTTTTTAATTTTGCAATTTCTTCTAAACTTTCATTTTTTCTACAATAAGATGGTGCTATATGAGTACCAAATATTTCACGATTAATAATTCTCTTGGGAATTGATTGCAAGTTATTACTCACCGCAGGACTTTGCATTTTTAACTGTCTCTGACAAACAAATCACTTATTTTAAATACATTAATTTCTTTCCAATCGCAAGAATATTTTAACCTTGGCATAACATGTCCAGGACGTGTACGAAACTCTTCTTCTTTCATATATATTACATTTTTAGATGGATCCCAAATATAAACACAAAGTGATTTGTTAAAAATATACTCCACATCACTAAACTGACTGACTTCGTTCACCGGTATATATTTTCTTTTTTCGATATCACTAGAATCTTCAAAGTACTTCCTTGTTGTAGTAAAAGACTTGTATAACTTTTTAAAATCACTTTGCTTTATTAAAAAAATTTCACTATCTTTATGCAGAATAAAACTGAATGATAAATCCACACACCCACAACTAGCTGATAAACCGCCGCTTATTAAAACATTATTTAAATGTTGTACTTTTTTTACTGTTACACTTGAGGTGCAAGTAATTTTAATTAGCTTCATAATGCGATCAGAGCAGAAAACGAACTGAATAAACATTAAGTCGTATATCCCAAAAAGGTTAAAGTTTATCGTTAAAAATTGATTACAAAATGTTCAAGAAGTTCTTTGTTAATTACCTGACATAGCAACACAAGTTTGCAGTTGTAATAATAATAAGCTGATATATTTCATCAGGAAATGTTCTAGAAGAATTTTATGTACTTCTTCATTAATTACACAACATAGCAACACAAAATTATTTAAAGGAAATAGGTTTTTATCTGATAAAAATTATCAGTCGCCACTGCGACTCGAACCCAGGATCTCTGTCATTCTAAAAAACAACGCTCTACCACTGAGCCATAACGACAGGTGAAGATTATTTGTTTGCAGTTGTAATAATAAGCTGATATATTTCATCAGAAAATGTTCAAGAAGAATTTTATGTACGTCTGCCAATGTGAGCTGATAAATTATTCAGATAAGTCTATAATTAGCTGATAGTTCACCCAATAAGGTTATCATATCAACTTGTTTACACTCGAAAACATCATTTCAACTTCAATTTCGCTGTGGACACAGCAACGACTAGTCGACGTCCGCGTTACATCTTAATAATTGGCACCGCCCCGTTAATTAGCTACAAAATACACCTATATGACTGAAAACAGCCCACCTGTTCATTAAAAAATAGCCGAAGACAGGTACCTACCTGTTAATTAATTACATAATACACCTACCTTATACAGGTTAATAAAAACAATACACCTACCTGATACAGGTTAATTAAAATAATACACCTACGTGATACAGGTTAATTAAAACAATACACCTACCTGACCAGTCACCCTCACCTGTATAAACCAGGGGTTGTTGAAGAAGGGGTTAGGGGATGCTGAAGAAAGGCTAGGGGTTGCTGAAAAAGGGGCTAGGGTTTGCTGAAGAACTAAGGGGCTAGGGGTTGCTGAAGAACTGCTGAAGAAGGTGCAAGGGGTTGCTGAAGAACAGCCTCTAAGGGGCTAGCGGTTGCTGAAGAACTAAGGGGCTAGGGGTTGCTGAAGAAATGCCGAAGAAGGCGTTCAAAATCCCCTACCTGATACAGGTTAATTAAAACAACACACTTACCTGGATAAACCAGGTACTTAAGGTTGCTGAAGAAGGGGTTGCTGAAGAACTGCCCTAAGGCGTTGCTGAAAAACTGCCGAAGAAGGGGCTAGGGGTTGCTGAAGAACTGCCGAAGAAGGCCAAGAAATCTACCCCTAAGTCCTAAGGTTTTGCTGAAGAACTGGCTAGGGGTTGCTGAAGAACTGGCTAAGGGTTGCTGAAGAACTGCCGAAGAAGGGATTCACACAGCCAAAAAATCCAAGAAATCCACCCCTAAGTCTTAAGGGGTTGCTGAAGAACTGCTGAAGAGTGGTAGATCTGGATGACCACGGTCATCAAGCTAGGACGGTCATCGAGTTTGAGTTAGAATCCCTACAGCATATCTACTCTTTAGGATCTATATTATGGATGGTTTTAAGCATTGGACACGAAATACTGACCAAAATATGGTATCAATCAGATAATAAACATTTAATTTTCAGGTGTCATTTTAATGAATACGTTGTATATTGTAAGCTACATGGGCTGGATTCTAGAATACCTACCACACTTGAAATAGCAATTTTCTTATTGCAATGTTTTCTTTTAGCTAAAATAAGATGAAGAATTATAGAATTCGGGCACGGAAGCAAATATTTATCCGATTTTTTACAAAATAAAGTCAGATTATACCTATACTTGATGAATACGTTGTATATTGTAAGCTACATGGGCTGGATTCTAGAATACCTACCACAATTGAAATAGCAATTTTCTTGTTGCAATGTTTACTTTTAGCTAAAATATGACGAAGAATTAGAAAATTCGGGCGCGGAAGCAGATAATTATATATTTTTTTTACAAAAATAAAGTCAGATTTTACCTATTCTTGAAATGGATATTTTTGTTAAAACATTCATATTCATGCTTTAGGATCTATACTATGGATGATTTTAAGCATTAGACATGCAAAAGTGACCAAAACGTGGTACCAATCAGATAATAAACATTCAATTTTCGAGTGTCATTTTAATGAATACGTTGTATGTTGTGAGCTAAATGGGCTGGTTTCTAGAAAACCTACCACAATTGAAATAGCAATTTTCTGGTTGCAATGTTTTCTTTTAGCTAAAATATGATGAAAAATTATAAAATTCGGGCGCGGAAGACAATGATTTTTTACAAAAATAAAGTCAGATTTTACCTATCCTTGATGAATTTTCTTGTTGCAATGTTATCTTTTAGCTAAAATATGATACAAAATTATAAAAAGTCGGGAGCGGAAGCAAATATTTATATGATTATTTACAAAATTAAAGTCAGATTTTGCCTATTCTTGAAATGGATATTTATTTTAAAACATTCATATTCATGCTTTAGGATCTATACTATGGATGGTTTTAAGCATTAGACATGCAAAACTGTCTAAAACGTCGTACCAATTAAATAATAAACATACAATATTTGGGTGTCATTTAAATGAATACGTTGTATATTGTAAGGTACATGGGCTAGATTCTAGAATACCTACCACACTTGAAATAGCAATTTTCTTGTTGCAATATTTTTTTTTAGCTAAATTATGATAAAGAATTTAAAAATTCTGGCGCGGAAGCAAATATTGAAATGATTTTTCATAAAAATAAAGTCAGATTTTATCTATTCTTGAAATAAATATTTTGTTAAAACATTCATATTAATGCTTTAGGATCTATACTATGGATGTTTTTAAGCATTGAACATGCAAAAGTGACAAAAACGTGGTACCAAATAGATATTAAAAATTCAATTATCAGGTGTCATTTTAGAATACCTTGAAATACCAATCAAATAATAAACATTCAATTTTCGAGTATCATTTTAATGAATAAGTTGTATGTTGTAAGCTACATGGGCTGGAATCTAGAATACCTACCACACTTAAAATAGAAATTTTCTTGTTGCAATGTTTTTTTTTTAGCTAAAATATGATAAAGAATTTTAAAATACGAGCTCGTAAGCAAATACTTATGTGATTTTGTACAAAAATATAGTAAGATTTTACGTATATTTAAAATGGATATTTTTGTTAAAACATTCATATTCATCCTTTAGGATCTATACTATGGATGGTTTTAAGTATTGGACATACTAAAGTGAACAAAACGTGGTACTAATTAGATAATAAACATTCAATTTTCGGGTGTCATTTTAATGAATATGTTGTATATTGTAAGCTACATAAGCTGGATTCTAGAATACCTACCACACTTGAAACAGCAATTTTCTTGTTGCAATGTTTTATTTTAGCTAAAATAAGATAAAGAATTATAAAATTCGGGCGCGGAAGCAAATATTTATATGAATTTTTACAAAAATAAAGTCAGATTTTACCTATTCTTAGAATAGATATTTTTGTTAAAACATTCATATTCATGCTTTAGGATCTATACTATGGATGGTTTTAAGCAATGTACATGCAAAAGTGACCAAAACGTGGTACCAATCAGATAATAAAAATTCAATTTTCGGGTGTCATTTTAATAAATACGTTGTATATTGTAAGCTACGTGGGCTGGATTCTAGAACACCTACCACACTTGAAATAGCAATTTTCTTGTTGCAATGTTTTTTTTAGCTAAATTAATATAAAGAATTATAAAATCCGGGCGCGGAAGCAATTATTTATAAAATTTTTTTACAAAAATAAAGTCAGATTTTTCCTATTCTTAAAATAGATAGTTTTGTTAAAACATTCATATTCATGCTTTAAAATCTATACTATTGATGGTTTTAAGCATTGAGCATGCAAAAGTGACTGAAACGTGGTATCAATAAGATAATAAACATACAATTTTCCAGTGTCATTTTAATGAATACGTTGTATATTGTAAGCCACATGGGCTGGATTCTAGAATACCTACCACACTTGAAATTGCAATTTTCTTGTTGCAATGTTTTCTTTTAGCTAAAATATGATAAAGAATTATAAAATTCGGGCGCGAAAACAAATATTTATATAATTTTTACAAAATTAAAGTCAGATTTTACCTATTCTTGAAATGGATATTTTTGTTAAAACATTCATATTCATGATTTAGGATCTAAACTATGGATGGTTTTAAGCATTGGACATGCTAAAGTGAAAAAAGCGTGGTACAAATTAGATAAAAAACGTTTAATTTTCGGGTGTCATATTAATGAATACGTTGTATATTGTAAGCTACATGGGCTGGATTCTAGAATACCTACCACACTTGAAATAGCAATTTTCTTGTTGCAATGTTTTCTTTTAGCTAAATAAAGATAAAGAATTATAAAATTCGGGCGCGGAAGCAAATATTTATATGTTTTTTTTTTACAAAAATAAAGTCAGATTTTACCTATTCTTGATGAATACGTTGTATATTGTAAGCTACTGGGCTGGATTCTAGAATACCTACGACACTTGAAATAGCAATTTTCTTGTTGCAATGTTTTCTTTTAGCTAAAATATAATGAAGAATTATAAAATTCGGTAGCGGATGCAAATATTTATATGATTTTTTACAAAAATAATGTTAGATTTCACCTATTCTTGAAATGGATATTTTTGTTAAAACATTCACATTCATGCTTTAGGATCTATACTATGCATCATTTTAACAATGGACATGCAAAAATGACCAAAACGTCGTACCAATTATATAATAAACATTCAATATTTAGGTGTCATTTTAATGAATACGTTGCATATTGTAAGCTACATGGGCAGGATTCTAGAATACGTACGACATTTGAAATAGCAATTTTCTTGTTGCAATGGTATCTTTTAGCTAAAATATGATCAGGAATTATAAAATTCGGGAGCGGAAGCAAATATTTATATGATTATTTACAAAATTAAAGTCAGATTTTGCCTATCCTTGAAATGGATATTTATGTTAAAACATTCATATTAATGCTTTAGGATCTATACTATGGATGGTTTTAAGCATTGTACATGCAAAAGTGATCAAAACGTGGTACCAATCAGATAATAAACATTAAATTTTCGAGAGTCATTTTAAAGAATACGTTGTATATTGTAAGTCACATGGGCAGGATTCTAGAATACTTACCACACTTGAAATAGCAATTTTCTTGTTGAAATGTTTACTTTTAGCTAAAATATGATATAGAATTATAATATTCGGGCGCGGAAGCAAATAATTATATGATCTTTTAGAAAAATAAAGCCAGATTTTACCTATTCTTGATGAAAACGTTGTATATTAGAAGCTACATGGGCTGGTTTCTGGAATACCTACCACACTTGAAATAGCAATTTTCTTGTTGCAATGTTTTCTTTTAGCAAAAATAAGATAAAGAATTATAAAATTCGGGAGCGGAAGCAAATATTTATATGATTATTTACAAAATTAAAGTCAGATTTTGCCTATTCTTGAAATGGATATTTATGTTAAAACATTAATAGTCATTCTTTAGGATCTATACTATGGATGGTTTTAAGCATTGGACATGCATAAGTGACCAAAACGTGGTACCTATCAGATAATAAACATTCAATTTTCGGGTGTCATTTTAATAAATATGTTGTATAGTGTAAGCTACATTGGCTAGATTCTAGAATACCTAGCACACTTGACATAGCAATTTTCTTGTTGCAATGTTTTCTTTTAGCTAAAATATGATAAAAAATTGAAACAATTCGGGCGCGGAAGCAAATATTTATATGATTTTTTACAAAAATTAAGTCACATTTTACCTATTCATGAAATGTATATTTTTGTTAAAACTTTCATATTCATGCTGTAGCATCTATACTATGGATGGTTTTAAAAATTGGACTTGCAAAAGTGACCAAAACGTGGTATCAATCAGATAATAAACATTCAATTTTCGGGTGTCATTTTAATGAATACGTTGTATATTGTAAACTACAAGGGCTGGATTCTAGAATACATACCACACTTGAAATAGCAATTTTCTTGTTGCAATGTTTCCTTTTAGCTAAAATACTCGTATGATGCAGAATTATAAAATTCGGGCGCGGAAGCAAATATTTATATGATTTTTTACTAAAATAAAGTCAGATTTTACCTATTCTTAAAATAGATATTGTTGTTAAAACATTCATATTTATGCTTTAGGATCTATACTATAGATGATTTTAAGGATTGGACATGCAAAAGTGACCAAAACGTGGTACCAATCAGATAATAAACATTAAATTTTCGGGTGTCATTTTAATGAATACGTTGTATATTGTAAGCTACATGGGCTGGATTCTAGAATACCTACCACACTTGAAATAGCAATTTTCTTTTTGTAATGTTTCTTTTAGCTAAAATATGATGAAGAGTTATAAAACTCGGGCGAGCAAGCATATATTTATATGAATATTTACAAAAATAAAGCCAGATTTTACCTATTCTTGATGAATACGTTGTATATTGTAAGCTACATGGGCTGGATTCTAGAATACCTACGACACTTGAAATAGCAATTTTCGTGTTGCAATGTTTTCTTTTATATGATTATTTACAAAATTAAAGTCAGGTTTTGCCTATTCTTGAAATGGATATTTTTGTTAAAACATTCATATTCATGCTTTAGGATCTATACTATGGATGGTTTTAAGCATTAGACATGCAAAACTGACCAAAACGTGGTACCAATGAGATAATAAACATTCAATTATCAGGTGTCATTTTAATGAATACGTTGTATATTGTAAGCTACATGGGCTGGATTCTAAAATACCTACGACACTTGCAATAGCAATTTGCTGGTTGCAATGTTTTCTTTTAGCTAAAATATGATGAAGAAATATAAAATTCGGGCGCGGAAGCAAAAATTTTATAATTTTTTACAAAAATAAAGTTAGATATTACCTATTCTTGAAATGGATATTTTTGTTAAAACATTTATATTCATGCTTTAGGATCTATACTATGGATCATTTTAACATTTGACATGCAAAAGTAACCAAAACGTCGTACCAATTAAATAAAAAACATTTAATATTTGGGTGTCATTTTAATGAATACGCTGTATATTGTAAGCTACATGGGCTGGATTCTAGAATACCTACCACACTTGAATTAGCAATTTGCTTGTTGCAATGTTTTCTTTTATCTAAATTATGCAAAAGAATTATAAAATTCTGGCGCGGAAGCAAATATTGATATGATCTTTTATTAAAATAAAGTCAGATTTTATCTATTCTTGAAATAAATATTTTGTAAAATCATTCATATTAATGCTTTAGGATCTATACTATGGATGGTTTTAAGCATTGACCAAAACATGGTACCAATCAGATATTAAACATTCAATTTTCAGGTGTCATTTTAATGAATTCGTTGTATATTAAGCTACATGGGTTGGATTCCAGAATACCTACCACACTTGAAATAGCAATTTTCTTGTTGCAATGTTTTCTTTTAGCTAAAATATGATGAAGAATTATAATATTCGGGCGCGGAAGCAAATATTTGTATGGTTTTTTACAAAAATAAAGTCAGATTTTACCTATTCTTGAAATGGATATTTATGTTAAAACATTCATATTCATCCTTTAGGATCTATACTATGGATGGTTTTAAGTATTGGACATACTAAAGTGAACAAAACGTGGTACTAATTAGATAATAAACATTCAATTTTCGGGTGTCATTTTAATGAATATGTTGTATATTGTAAGCTACATAAGCTGGATTCTAGAATACCTACCACACTTGAAACAGCAATTTTCTTGTTGCAATGTTTTATTTTAGCTAAAATAAGATAAAGAATTATAAAATTCGGGCGCGGAAGCAAATATTTATATGAATTTTTACAAAAATAAAGTCAGATTTTACCTATTCTTAGAATAGATATTTTTGTTAAAACATTCATATTCATGCTTTAGGATCTATACTATGGATGGTTTTAAGCATTGTACATGCAAAAGTGATCAAAACGTGGTACCAATCAGATAATAAACATTAAATTTTCGAGAGTCATTTTAAAGAATACGTTGTATATTGTAAGCCACATGGGCAGGATTCTAGAATACTTACCACACTTGAAATAGCAATTTTCTTGTTGAAATGTTTACTTTTAGCTAAAATATGATATAGAATTATAATATTCGGGCGCGGAAGCAAATAATTATATGATCTTTTAGAAAAATAAAGCCAGATTTTACCTATTCTTGATGAAAACGTTGTATATTAGAAGCTACATGGGCTGGTTTCTAGAATACCTACCACACTTGAAATAGCAATTTTCTTGTTGCAATGTTTTCTTTTAGCTAAATAAAGATAAAGAATTATAAAATTCGGGCGCGGAAGCAAATATTTATATGTTTTTTTTTTACAAAAATAAAGTCAGATTTTACCTATTCTTGATGAATACGTTGTATATTGTAAGCTACTGGGCTGGATTCTAGAATACCTACGACACTTGAAATAGCAAATTTCTTGTTGCAATGTTTTCTTTTAGCTAAAATATAATGAAGAATTATAAAATTCGGTAGCGGATGCAAATATTTATATGATTTTTTACAAAAATAATGTTAGATTTCACCTATTCTTGAAATGGATATTTTTGTTAAAACATTCACATTCATGCTTTAGGATCTATACTATGCATCATTTTAACAATGGACATGCAAAAATGACCAAAACGTCGTACCAATTATATAATAAACATTCAATATTTAGGTGTCATTTTAATGAATACGTTGCATATTGTAAGCTACATGGGCAGGATTCTAGAATACGTACGACATTTGAAATAGCAATTTTCTTGTTGCAATGGTATCTTTTAGCTAAAATATGATCAGGAATTATAAAATTCGGGAGCGGAAGCAAATATTTATATGATTATTTACAAAATTAAAGTCAGATTTTGCCTATCCTTGAAATGGATATTTATGTTAAAACATTCATATTAATGCTTTAGGATCTATACTATGGATGGTTTTAAGCATTGTACATGCAAAAGTGATCAGAACGTGGTACCAATCAGATAATATACATTAAATTTTCGAGAGTCATTTTAAAGAATACGTTGTATATTGTAAGCCACATGGGCAGGATTCTAGAATACTTACCACACTTGAAATAGCAATTTTCTTGTTGAAATGTTTACTTTTAGCTAAAATATGATATAGAATTATAATATTCGGGCGCGGAAGCAAATAATTATATGATCTTTTAGAAAAATAAAGCCAGATTTTACCTATTCTTGATGAAAACGTTGTATATTAGAAGCTACATGGGCTGGTTTCTAGAATACCTACCACACTTGAAATAGCAATTGTCTTGTTGCAATGTTTTCTTTTAGCAAAAATAAGATAAAGAATTATAAAATTCGGGAGCGGAAGCAAATATTTATATGATTATTTACAAAATTAAAGTCAGATTTTGCCTATTCTTGAAATGGATATTTATGTTAAAACATTAATATTCATTCTTTAGGATCTATACTATGGATGGTTTTAAGCATTGGACATGCATAAGTGACCAAAACGTGGTACCTATCAGATAATAAACATTCAATTTTCGGGTGTCATTTTAATAAATATGTTGTATAGTGTAAGCTACATTGGCTAGATTCTAGAATACCTAGCACACTTGACATAGCAATTTTCTTGTTGCAATGTTTTCTTTTAGCTAAAATATGATAAAAAATTGAAACAATTCGGGCGCGGAAGCAAATATTTATATGATTTTTTACAAAAATTAAGTCACATTTTACCTATTCATGAAATGTATATTTTTGTTAAAACTTTCATATTCATGCTGTAGCATCTATACTATGGATGGTTTTAAAAATTGGACTTGCAAAAGTGACCAAAACGTGGTATCAATCAGATAATAAACATTCAATTTTCGGGTGTCATTTTAATGAATACGTTGTATATTGTAAACTACAAGGGCTGGATTCTAGAATACATACCACACTTGAAATAGCAATTTTCTTGTTGCAATGTTTCCTTTTAGCTAAAATACTCGTATGATGCAGAATTATAAAATTCGGGCGCGGAAGCAAATATTTATATGATTTTTTACTAAAATAAAGTCAGATTTTACCTATTCTTAAAATAGATATTGTTGTTAAAACATTCATATTTATGCTTTAGGATCTATACTATAGATGATTTTAAGGATTGGACAAGCAAAAGTGACCAAAACGTGGTACCAATCAGATAATAAACATTAAATTTTCGGGTGTCATTTTAATGAATACGTTGTATATTGTAAGCTACATGGGCTGGATTCTAGAATACCTACCACACTTGAAATAGCAATTTTCTTTTTGTAATGTTTCTTTTAGCTAAAATATGAAGAAGAGTTATAAAACTCGGGCGAGCAAGCATATATTTATATGAATATTTACAAAAATAAAGCCAGATTTTACCTATTCTTGATGAATACGTTGTATATTGTAAGCTACATGGGCTGGATTCTAGAATACCTACGACACTTGAAATAGCAATTTTCGTGTTGCAATGTTTTCTTTTATATGATTATTTACAAAATTAAAGTCAGGTTTTGCCTATTCTTGAAATGGATATTTTTGTTAAAACATTCATATTCATGCTTTAGGATCTATACTATGGATGGTTTTAAGCATTAGACATGCAAAACTGACCAAAACGTGGTACCAATGAGATAATAAACATTCAATTATCAGGTGTCATTTTAATGAATACGTTGTATATTTTAAGCTACATGGGCTGGATTCTAAAATACCTACGACACTTGCAATAGCAATTTGCTGGTTGCAATGTTTTCTTTTAGCTAAAATATGATGAAGAAATATAAAATTCGGGCGCGGAAGCAAAAATTTTATAATTTTTTACAAAAATAAAGTTAGATATTACCTATTCTTGAAATGGATATTTTTGTTAAAACATTTATATTCATGCTTTAGGATCTATACTATGGATCATTTTAACATTTGACATGCAAAAGTAACCAAAACGTCGTACCAATTAAATAAAAAACATTTAATATTTGGGTGTCATTTTAATGAATACGCTGTATATTGTAAGCTACATGGGCTGGATTCTAGAATACCTACCACACTTGAATTAGCAATTTGCTTGTTGCAATGTTTTCTTTTATCTAAATTATGCAAAAGAATTATAAAATTCTGGCGCGGAAGCAAATATTGATATGATCTTTTATTAAAATAAAGTCAGATTTTATCTATTCTTGAAATAAATATTTTGTAAAATCATTCATATTAATGCTTTAGGATCTATACTATGGATGGTTTTAAGCATTGACCAAAACATGGTACCAATCAGATATTAAACATTCAATTTTCAGGTGTCATTTTAATGAATTCGTTGTATATTAAGCTACATGGGTTGGATTCCAGAATACCTACCACACTTGAAATAGCAATTTTCTTGTTGCAATGTTTTCTTTTAGCTAAAATATGATGAAGAATTATAATATTCGGGCGCGGAAGCAAATATTTATATGGTTTTTTACAAAAATAAAGTCAGATTTTACCTATTCTTAAAATGGATATTTTTGTTAAAACATACCAATCAGATAATAAACATTCAATTTTCGGATGTCATTGTGATGAATACGTTGTATATTGTAAGCTACATGGGCTGGATTCTAGAATACCTATCACACTTAAAATAGCAATTTTTTTGTTAAAATGTTTTCCTTTAGCTAAAATATGATGAAGAATTATAAAATTCGGGCGCGGAAGCAAATATTTATATAATTTTTACAAAAATAACGTCAGATTTTACATATTCTTGAAATGGATATTTTCGTTAACACATTCATATTATTGCTTTAGAATCAATACTATGGATGGTTTTAAGCATTGGATTTGCAAAAGTGACCAAAACGTGGTACCAATTAGATAAAAAGCATTCAATTTTCGGGTGTCATTTTAATGAATACGTTGTATATTGTAAGCTACATGGGCTGGATTCTAGAATACCTACCACACTTGAAATAGCAATTTTCTTCTTGCAATGTATTCTTTTAGCTAAAATATGATGAAGAATTATAACATTCGGGCTAAAATATGATGAAGAATTATAACATTCGGGCGCGGAAGCAACTAATTATATGATATTTTCAAAATAAAACAGATTTTACCTATTCTTGATGAATACGTTGTATATTGTAAGCTACATGGCCTGGATTCTAGAATACCTACCACACTTGAAATAGTAATTATCTTGTTTCAACGTTTACTTTTAGCTGAAAAATGATATAGAATTATAAAATTTGGGCGCAGAAGCATATGTTTATATGATTTTTTATAAAAATGAAGTCAGATTTTACCTATTCTTGTAATGAATATTTTTGTTAAAACATTCATATTCATGCTTTAGGATCTATACTATGGATAATTTTAGCATTGGACATGCAAAAGTGACCAACACGTGGTACCAATTAGATAATAAACATTTAATTTTCGGATGTCATTTTAATGAATACGTTGTATATTGTAAGCTACATGGGCTGTATTCTAGGATATCTACAACACTTGAAATAGCAATTTTCTTGTTGCAATGTTTCCTTGTAGCTAAAATATGATGAAGAATTATAAAATTCCGGCCCGGAAGCAAATATTTATATAATTTTTTCAAAAATTGAGTCAGATTTTACCTATTCTTGAAATGGATATTTTTGTTAAAACATTTATATTCATGCTTTAGGATCTATACTATGGATGGTTATAAGCATTGGACATGCAAAAGTGACCAAAACGTAGTAACAATCAGATAATAAACATTAAATTTTCGGGTGTCATTTTAATAAATACGTTGTATATTGTAAGCTACATGGACTGGATTTTAGAATACCTATCACACTTGAAATAGCAATTTTCTTGTTGCAATGTTTTCTTTTAGCTAAAATATAATGAAGAATTATAATATTCGGGCGCGCAAGCAAATATTTAAATGGTTTTTTACAAAAATAAAGTCAGATTTTACCTATTCTTGAAATTGATATTTTTGTTAAAACATTCATATTCATGCTTTAGGACCTATTCTATGGATGGTTTTAAGTATT
Source organism: Stenolophus ochropezus (assembly GCA_035578165.1). Taxonomy (NCBI): domain Eukaryota; kingdom Metazoa; phylum Arthropoda; class Insecta; order Coleoptera; family Carabidae; genus Stenolophus; species Stenolophus ochropezus. The sequence continues at coordinate 78,403 of JAQOWZ010000217.1, forward strand.
GTACATGCAAAAGTGACTAAAACGTGGTACCAATCAGATGATAAACATTCAATTTTCAGGTTTTACCTATTCTTGATGCATACATTGTATATTGTAAGCTACATGGAATGGATTCTAGAATACCTACCACAATTGAAATAGTAATTATTTTGTTGCTTTGTTTCTTTTTAGCTAAAAAATGATAAAGAATTATAAAATTCGGGCGCGGAAGCAAATATTTTTATGATTTTTTACAAAAATTAAGTCAGATTTTACCGATGTTTAAATGAATGTTTTTGTTAAAACATTCATATTCATGCTTTAGGATGTATACTATGGATGGTTTTAAGCATTGGACATGCAAAAGTAACCAAAACGTGGTACCAATCACATAATAAACATTCAAATTTCGGGTGTCATTTTAAAGAAAACGTTGTATATTGTAATCTACATGGGCTGGAGTTTTGAATACCTACCACACTTGAAATAGCATTTTTCTTGTTGGAATGTTTTCTTTTAGCTAAAATATGATGAAGAATTATAAAAGTCGGGCGCGGAAGGAAATATTTATATGATTTTTTCAAAAATATAATCAGATTTTACCTACTCTTGAAATGCATATTTTTGTTAAAACATTCATATTCATGCGTTAGGATCTATACTATGGATAATTTTAGCATTGGACATGCAAAAGGGTCCAAAACGTGGTACTAATCAGATAATAAACATTAAATTTTTGGGTGTCATTTTAATAAATACGTTGTATATTGTAAGCTACATGGGCTGGATTCTAGAATACCTATCACACTTGAAATAGCAATTATCTTGTTGCAATGTTTTCTTTTAGCTAAAATATAATGAACAATTATAAAACTCGGGCGCGGAAGCAAATATTTATATGATTTTTTACAAAAGTAAAGTCAGATTTTACCTATTATTGAAATGGATATTTTTGTTAAAACATTCATATTCATGCTTTATTATCTATACTATGGATGGTTTTAAGCATTGAACATGCAAAAGTGACCAAAACATAGTACCAATCAGATAATAAACATTCAATTTTCAGGTGTCATTTTAATGAATACGTTGTATGTTAAGCTTCATGGGCTGGATTCTAGAATACCTACCACACTTGAAATAGCAAATTTCTTGTTGCAATGATTTCTTTTAGCTAAAATATTATGAAGAATTATAAAATTCGGGCGCGGAAGTAAATATTTTTATGATTTTTTACAAAAATTAAGTCAGATTTTACCTATTCTTGAAATGGATATTTTTGTTAAAACATTCATATTCTTGCTTTAGGATTTATACTATGTATGGTTTTAGGCATTGAAAATGCAAAAGTGTCCAAAACGTAGTACCAATCAGATAATAAACATTCAAATTTCGGGTGTCATTTTAATGAATACGTTGTATATTGTTAGCTACATGGGCTGGATTCTAGAATACCTACCACACTTGAAATATCAAATTTCTTGTTGCAATGTTTTCTCTTAGCTAAACTATGATGAAGAATTATAAAATTCAGACGCGGAAGCAAATATTTATATGATTCTTTACAAAAATAAAGTTAGATTATATCTATTCTTGAAATAAATATTTTTGTTCAAACATTCATATCCATGCTTTAGGATTTATACTTTGGATGGTTTTAAAAATTGGAGATGCATAAGCGACCAAAACGTGGTACCAATCAGATAATAAACATTCAATTTTCGGGTGTCGTTTTAATGAATACGTTGTATATTGTAAGTGTAACAGGCTCGCTCTGCGCTCCTCGTTTTAGATGAAATTGTTTAAATAAATTAAGTTATATGCCAGCTGTACTTGCAGCTGTCGTTATAAAAGAACATTGCTTGAAAAACAGTATTGTAAAAACAGATTTTTGTAATGTTTTAAGATTGCTTTTCGTTGGAACATTTGAGAGCAATAAAGTAAATGGTACTACATGGGGTTAAGGAAGCAATAAATTTTAAAAGCTAAATAGAAAAGGGCAGTTTTTGAGAATACAATGGGAAAGCAATCTTAAGATCACATTTCATGATTCACAGCGTAGAATATTTGAGATGACCAATGAGGGTGTAAGAAACACCCCCTTATTGGGAAAAGTAGGGGTAAAATTATGCGGAGTTCCTTCCACATAATTTTATCTAAGATAATTCTCTCCGCTGACTTCAAACTGAACAGATCTGAGTGATCTTCTTGTGTCAGTCTAGCGAATCTTTCTAAATTTTGATAACTAAATTGTCTTTGTGACTTTAGATATTTTTGTGTTGTATGTTGAAGCAGTCGTCGTCCGAGTTCAGATCGAACTTAATTAATTTTACGTATTTTAATTCATTTACTATTTTCAACTGTAGAGTCTTATAATATAAACTAATATAGTGCTTCATCCGAGGTTGACCAGTGATGAATAGTAAGTAGAATTAACATTATTACTTTGGTAGTAGTAGTGTGAGGTGTTGAACCTAGGCTGATAGCATAGCAACTCTGAGGTCGCCCTATTTTTATTATATTAATTGTTGAGAGTCTAAAATGTTAGTATCGTTCTCCCATGTCACAAGAGTAGTTAAGTACTATTAAGTTTGTTGTTAATAATTGTGTGTAAATAAATTGTTATATTGAGCAGTTCTGTTTGAATTTAGAAACCCCTAGTTATTCCTGTTGCGAATTAAGGTATTTTGGCAATACCGTCACATATAAATTTTGTCGAAAGACAGCCGTGTCTGTCATCATTTTCATTTGTCTGCTTCTATCGCGGCAGACCAATAAATTCGTGCTAGTGGTGGCAGCGACCTTCTTTACCTTTGATCATTAATAAGTCTTGCATTAATATAATTAGTAGATTACTTTGGGTCAAGTAAATTTTCTAAGCACCCCTTGTATGTCAGGTATTAGATTTCGTCCTAGGCGACCGTACCTGTTACATACAGGGTGCGGCAGCATAACTTCCTTTTTTAAAATGCGCGCCATTCAGTTAGTTGATGTCATAGCGGAGTGCTAGTGGTCTCGTTCAAGACGGGGTACTGTAAAGTTTTGTCCCGACACGGTTCAGTCGCCATCATGCGTTGGAATAGTGACGAGCGTGCCTTTGCCGTTGAGGCCTACTTTTCAAGCGGATATTGCAACACAGCGTGCATTTCGGAATCGCTTTAATTTAGCCCCGTTGGCTCCCGTCCCAGACCGCAAATCAATTGTTACATGGGTCACTACATTCAGACAAACTGCAAGTGCGACAAAACGAAGAACTGGAGTCCCTCGGCCCGTTAGATCACCTGAGAACATTGAAGCAGTGAGAGCGTCAATGTTGCGATCACCACGGCGTTCTGCGCGCAAACACGCATCTGCCCTTGGACTATCCGATCGTTCTGTGAGAAGAATTCTTCGTGATTATCTTCATTTTCATCCTTATAAGATGGCGATAGTGCAGGAACTTACAGAACGTGACTTCAATTCTCGGATGAACGCGTGTGAGCTTCTTCTTGATGTCGTTCCCGAGGGTGCTATTGTTTTTTTTAGTGATGAAGCCCATTTTCATTTGTGTGGGTCGGTTAACAAACAAAACATGCGCTACTGGGCTGACACCAACCCTCGAGAATTGCATCAAAGGCCTTTGCATTCACCCAAAGTCACAGTGTGGTGTGCAATTTCCTCAGCTGGAATTATTGGTCCCTGGTTTTTTGAGGAAAATGAGGTTACAGTGACAGTGAATTCGGACTGGTATGTAAACATGCTACAGAATTTTTTTTTCCCACGGCTAGAAGAGTTAGATTTGGGGGACATTTGGTTCCAACAAGACGGTGCAACAGCACACACTTCAAGAGCATCGATGGCTGTTTTGAGGGAACACTTTCCAGAGCGCCTTATCTCAATTAGAGGCGATTTGGAATGGCCGGCACGCTCTCCCGATCTGTCCTCTTGTGATTTTTATCTATGGAGTTTTTTGAAATCCCTTGTTTATGTGAACCGTCCAAGAACCCTACAAGATTTGAAGACCAACATCGAAGAAGAAATTGCCAACATAACACCAGCTATGCTAACAAGAGTCATGACAAACGCCAGATATCGGTTTACGCAATGTATGGAGAATGAGGGACGTCACATAACAGATTTGATCTTCAAAACAATGTAAATAAAAACTTTAGACATGTACCTACATTATAAAAAATAAATAAATATTTTCCGATGCACACAATAGTTTTTATTGAGTTTTGAAAAAAGGAAGTTATGCTGCCGCACCCTGTATTTTGGTGGCAAAGCGCTGGGATTTAAATATTTTTTTAATACTTAAACCCTCTCATTCCAGTTATGCCTTTTAAACCGACAAAATTTAGTTTTCAAAATTGTAATAAACTACTGTGTGTATTATTACATTTTGATTTTTGAGTTATTTGTAGAGTCAATATTTGCATTTGTTGAGAATAAGTACCTGTTGTGTTTATTTTATTTGAAAATTGGTAGTTGTCGTATATACGTAAGTAAATTCTGAGTGGATTTATTACGGTCAGTTAGGTAGTCCCGAGCCCCAAAGTCGGTAGAAGTGTAAAGCAATAAAGAACTTAGTGTAGTTATTGCTTTATTTGATAATAAACTACCCGATTTGAGTAAAACAACTGGTTCACTCCGATTCAATAATCAACAGATGTTAGACTACTTAGTAGCAGTTTCATCCTTATCTGGGATTAATATGAAAATTCCAACATTTCCGGGAAAATTAGATGAAAGCGTAGTAGATTTTATAGACAAAATTGAGAATTGTAAGAATATTGGAAAATGGAGTTCAGATTATGTTATTAGTGTAGTAAAATTAAATTTACTTGGAGACGCGGCATGGTATATTAAAAATAATTCAAAAACTAGAGATTCGAAAGATTGGAAAGTAATCAAAAGAGAATTATTGGCAAGATATCAACCCAAGCAAGACTCGAGAACGATACAAAGGGCATTTAATAGCTATCAGAATAGGGACGAAACAATTTATGCATATGTATGTAGACTGCATGCGTTAGGTAATTGTTTTATGGAGAGATAATTCTCAATATACAGAAAAATTGTTATTAAATCAATTTATTTCGGGAATTTTACCACATTTACAAAGAGATGTGTTTTATGAAAATTCAAAAACTTTTGATAAAGCAGTACAAGTTGCAAAGAAACCAGAATCGGCACTTAACATGATGCGTCGCGAGGATTCAGATTTTGTTAATAGAATAACAGTTAAAACTCCGGTCGAAAATAAAAGTACGCGAGCAAATGAATCAAATTTAATGGCATCAATTGATAAACTAATTCAAGTTTTAACTTTGAGTCACATGCAAAATGTTGAAAAGAACTTAGAAAAGAACACGCATAAAAACGAAAATAATCGAGAAAGGAATCCAGAATCTAATTTTAGAAATAAAAGCCGTTGTTTCAATTGTCAAAAATTCGGGCATTTTGCAAAAGATTGTCGTTACAATATAATATGCAAAAGATGTAATAAGCGCGGACACCAAGCCGATATTTGTCGTTCTATTATGAACCCGTCTAAATTTCCAAAGAAGGGAATGAAAGAAATTACGTATAACAAAGATTTAAACTAGATACGGCCGCGGCTGTTTGTCCCGATTCGCGCGGCCATAGTAGAGAACCGCAAAAAAATTATTTAGTAACCACTCTCCCTAGTACTAGAAAAAGTAACATATCAAGCGGTATGTAGTTGAGAGACAGCGGTTGTTTCCAATCGCACGCACGCGTAGTATTGTAGGTATTTCTGGGAAGGAATTACCTGTAGTTGGGACTACGAGAGTAAAATTACATGTAGGCCATAGTAGTATTTATCATAATTTTGTAGTGTGTGATGATAGTATCAATTTAGCTACCGACGGGATACTTGGTGTAGAATTTTTAACGGAGTATAAAGCTCAAATTAATTATGCATGTAATGAGATAGTAATTTGTTCGGAACGACTCGCGATTTCAACAATTACACAAAACACTAAAGATAAACTTGGAAGCAAGGCAAATAGTAGCGGTTACGAATTTCTAAGCGAAAAAGCGAATCTAGCAGAGAATCAGGAACTTTATGTTTCAAAATTAAACGAAAATCATTTTATTTCAGCACCTCGTACTGCGAATAACTATAAAACAAAACGATCGTTTGGTTCTTTTTATGACACGGAAGTCCCAGTTCGCGATTATTTGTCGAGTACCAAGCAAGATACTCACGGGAGTATAAAGGCCCAACGTCGCGAAGAACATCGCGTACGGTTAGCGACGAACAAGGTTCACGAGTTAGAGAAGATATTCACGGGAGTAAAAAGACTCCAAGTCGCGAAGAATATCACGGACGGTTTAGAAACGATCATGGTTCGCGAGTATAAAGATTCAACATCCCGAAGGAAATCACGTACGATTGAGTAAAGAAAGTAATTCGCGTGATAATCAATTAAATCTCGAAGTAACGGAAACTAAAAATCTTGAAGAAAATCGAGAAACGGTTAGCGAGAAGAATGACTCGCAATGTAGGGAAATTAATCGGGAAGAAATCAAAATTGAAAGGCGAGATTGCACTAGCGAAAACAGTGACTCGTACAGTACAGAGGTCACTCACGATAGTTCAAAATTTTGTAATCGTGAAAACAAAGAAAGTAATTTTGACGAAAGTAATAAAGCTGTAGGTACATGCCGTAAAAATGATGAAAATTTAAATACTTCAAAAAGCGGATTGCAAAGTAACTTTGTAGGTAGCAGCTCACTGTGTCAAAACAGTAGCTTAGACAGAGATGGAACATCAGGTTTAAGCCCTGACGATGTATTGTTAAAGGAAAGTGTGCCAACAAATAAATTGAAAAAGGTTCATTTGGAGAAAATTATTATAGTTGACCATAATGCGGTCATTTCAAACGGTTCAGGTAATAATATGGAAATTACCGGAATTTCTTCGGAAGTTAAAATTGAAAATAGTACGGAAAATGCAAACAAGGATATAAGATTGGTTCGTATTAAAAAAAAAAGTACAATACCTCCTAGGTCTGAAGCTGTGTGCTTAGCAGAGAGGAATGTTGAGTTAAATGTTTTAAATAAAGCAGGATGTGTCTTAATTGAGCCAGTCGAACTGGAAATTCAAGGAGTTATAGCAGCTAAAGTGCTTGCTAGGATCGATGAGACCGTGGTACCGGTAAAGCTCATCAATGTGTCGCAAGACACTGTGTTTATCCCTGCTAAAACCATTGTGGGTTTTGAGTAAAATGTCAAAGAGGACATTAGCACGTTTTGCGAACCGAGTAGCGTAATAGCATCCGTACAAGAAGTAGATTTTCAAACCTTATTTCATTTAGATCACTTATCGAGTAACGATAGGCAAAAAGTTGAAAAAGTGTTATTAGAATACAAAGATATATTTATACAGCCGGGAGTAAAGTTAGGTTGTACATCGAAAGTAAAACATCGGATCATAACAGATGATGTTCATCCAATTGCAAAAAGGCCGTATCGTGCTCCATTCACGCAAAAAGAAACTTTGCAAAAACAAATTGACGAATTGTTAAAAGACGGTATTATTGAGGAGAGTGACTCACCTTGGTCAGCTCCTATTTTCTTAGTAAATCGAGAACTGTCGGTCGGTTCGACGAAAGTTAGACTGTGTGTAGTAGACTTTCGCGAGTTAAATAAAATAACGAAGAAATATTTCTTACCGTTGCCGAATTTACAAGATACAATTTCGCATATGAATGGCGCTGCTTTATTTACAACCTTAGATTTAGCATCAGGGTATCACCAGGTAGAAATTGCCGAGGAAGATAAGGAAAAGACTGGGTTTAGTTCGCCGTGGGGGCATTATCAATGGAATAGAATGCCGTTCGGTTTATGTAATGCGCCAAGTACATTGCAAAGGCTGATGTATTGTGTACTAAGTGGATTAGTTGGGGAAAAATGTTATGTTTATTTAGATGATATATGCATATTTTCGGGAGATAATATAGAAGAACATTTAATGAAAATTAAAGACGTGTTTAATAGATTGCGGAAATTTAATTTAATATTAAAACCTAGTAAATGTGAATTTGTACGTAGAGAAACCGCGTATTCAGGTTACATTATTTCGGCAGAAGGAGTCAAACCAGATCCGTCAAAAATAGACGCAATAGAGAAATTCCCGACACCAAAAACCGTGAGAGACGTCATTTTTGGGATTAGTAGGATTTTATCGTCGGTTTATAACTGATTTCGCAGAATTAGCGAAAAAACTAATTACACTTTTAAAGAAAGATATTCCATTCAAATGGGAGACAGAAACAAAATTTGCGTTTGATAAATTAAGAAGCGCGTTAATTAAAGAACCGATATTAATATACCCCGATTTTAGTCAGCCATTTACATTAACAACGGACGCGGCAAATATTGCATTAGGTGCGATTTTCAGTCAAAATCGCAACGGAGTAGAACACCCAATTGCTTACACGAGCCGTGTTTAAATAAAGCCGAAACTAATTATCCAACAATACAAAAAGAATGTTTAGCAGTTATATGGGCAGTTAAATTTTTCAGATGTTATTTATACAGGAGAAAATTTACGTTGATAACCGATCACAGTCCAGTTCGATGGTTAAATAAAGTAAACGACCCAAGTAGTCGATTGTTAAATTGGTCTTTAAAATTGTCGGAATATGTATTTGATATCATACACAAACCGGGAAAATTAAATACTAATGCGGACACCTTGTCGCGTATAGAAATTAATTACGTAGATAATTATGAGCCAATATGTGTTCGGGAAACCATAAAATTAGAACAAGAAAAAGAGTTGAAATTAAATAAATTGTTAGAAAATGAACAAAATTCGCAAATTTCAAAATTTTATAAAGACAGGGACGGATTAATTTATAAATTAAGAGATCCAAATGAGCGCGAATATAGATTAGTGGTTCCAGCCACTATGGTAAATAAAATCATAAGGATTCATCATGATCTGTCGTGTGCAGGTCATCCGGGTTTCGAAAAGACGTATAATTTGATTAAAAAGAAATTATTTTGGGAAAATATGGGTAAGCAGATTAAGGAATATTGTGAGCGTTGTTTATCGTGTAACGAAAGAAAAACTTCGCCTCATCTAAGACCAGCACCCTTGCAACCGTTCAATGAACTTAGTAAACCTTTTGAGCGTACGGCTATGGACATTTGAAAGAACCAGTCGATGTAACAAGTATATTTTAACTTTTATTGATGCGTTTACGCGTTATCCCGAGACAATACCGATACCTGATGATAAAGCAGAGACAGTAGCAAATATGTTTGTTTCGCATATTATTGCAAGGTATGGAGTACCTACACAGCTTTTAACAGACAACGGGACGAAATTTTTATCAAAACTATTTAAGAGCGTGTGTCATTTATTCGGTAGAAAGAAGTGGATTCCGTACGTATTAATGGCTATAAGAAATTCGGTTCATAACTCAACGTGAGAAACACCATTATTTTTAATGTATGGTCGGGAGTTTGAGATACCACTTGAAGATAATATAGAACCGTTAGATAAAAATACTGATACAGATTACAGTCAGAATATCGAAGAAAGAGTTAAAGACGCATATAAAATAGTAAAAGAACGAATTAGCAAAGCTCAAAGTAGGAATCAGGTTCAATACAATAAAAAGACCGCAGTCCGAAATTTTCAAGTTGGAGATTTAGTATTTCTACATAATGAAGTAGTTAATCAGGGATTAAGTAGAAAATTTGTGAAGCCATGGATAGGTCCGTATAAAATTAATAAACAAACTAGTCCGGTAAACTTTGTGATCCAGAACGTGGACGGAGGTAAAGAAATATTAGTAAATGTAAATCGGTTGAAATTATATGTGGAACCAAATCATAGTACTCTAGAAGTAAAGAAGGGTCCAGTTCCACGCGTGATTGACATGAAAAAGTTTGATTACGTATATACGCCGCGTCAGAGCGATAATACTCAACGAGAGAGTGATAATACGATTAGCAGAGCCGTAAGTTTAGAATCATTAAATGAACCGGGTGGAGTCACCGTAAATGTAGAGGCGGACGTGCATAGTCAACCCATAATTAATAATAATACCGGGCCCAGCAAAAATACCGAAACTCCGCGAAGTAGATATTCATTACGTAGTTACGGTCGGGTTCCTGAAGAACCAGGGGTAGCTAAAAGTCGGATATAGATCCGCAGTGTCATTGTAACATATTTGTTCTTGTGTTAACCATGTGTGATTGCAGTGTTCAGAGGTCTAGTGTTGCTCGCGTTAATGGGCTCAATAACAGCAGAAGATTCCATGCCAGGGATGGACAAGGGACTTGTTTTTATTAAGGAGGATACTAACCGGTGATAATTGGATCGTATCCACAGACATCGTGTTGGAGGCATTCGAAGATGTTCTACGCGATGTGGTGAAGTTGGACGTTCGACTTGGAGAGGACATGGAATCATATTTCAAGACTGCTTTAAATGATATAGTAAGTAGAGAGTTAGGAATTATTAGGAATGGTGTAGCAAAATTGAAAGAGAAATTATATAATTTGTATAAAACAATTGCACCGTATGAGGTAAAGAGAGGCAAACGAGGTCTTATTAATTTGGGCGGTAATATTTTGAAATTTTTGTTCGGTACCGCAGATAATGCGGATCTAGAAGACGTTAATGAGAAAATTACCGAGTTAAATCAAAAATCTGATGGTATTTTAAGTGTAATGAATGAGCATGTAACCGTAGTAAAGAAATTACAAGATAACGATAAAATGATGAAAGAAAATTTCGCGAAATTAAAAACTGTTGTTGCATTATTAAATACTAAAGTAGATCAGATTTTTACAGAAAAAGAAAGTTTACATTTTGATGCAAAATTGATTCAAAGTATAAATTTAAATTCGGCATTAAGAACGGCTGAATATATATTGAATGACGTTAAAGAAGTTATTTCGGATTTAGGCAATGCTTTAGAAGCAACTGCTTTACAAAAATTGAGTCCTGTCTTTATCAGTCCGAGTTTATTAAAGGAGGCATTAAATTCAATTACAAATCAGATACATACGGGCTTGTCGCTAATAGAATCTGATTTCGATAGAAACCCATTTTTAAATTACGATATCGCGAAGGTTAGAGCAGCATATTTTAACGAAACTCTAAGAATTCTTGTTACCATTCCCCTAAAAGCACCTGGTCGATATTTTACTGTATACCGTGCATTGCCGTTACCGTATGAATCAGGAGTCGAACGTACTAAATTGGTCGTAGAGACACCAAATAATTATCTGGCACTATCAGAAGACGGACAGTATTATATGGAAATGGACACTCAAGATTCATTAATGTGTAGAGATGGATTTATAAAAATTTGCCCGCCTTCAAAACCAATTAGAAAAATTTCGGTGTTATCTTGTTTAACCGCGTTATTCTTAGGTAATACAGACTCCGCGAGTAAACTTTGCAAACATAAAGTTGTCCTAGAATCAAAATCAGTCATGTATCGCTCTAAAAATAGTAATTCGTGGATATATAGTGTGCAAAGGGACTTACTAACAATTATTTGCCTGAGTGAAAAAGATCCTCAAAAATTTAACAGTACAAATGTTATTTTAAAGGAAACGGGAATTGTTAATATTCCATCCACTTGTATAGCGCATAGTCAGAGTTATTTTTTATTACCTCAGTCGATTACCACGAGTAGTATGCAGTCGAGATATTATGATAATGTTATCGTACCTCCATTGGAGACAAATATTTCACATGTTAGTAATTTTATTAATAAAGGTGGATCAAAGGACGAAGTAAATGAATTGATTAAGACGATCAGATTAGATCAACTTAAGCTTGGGGTAGATGTAAATTATTGGCATTCGGAAATCCAAAATTTAAGAACGAGAAAAAGTCATAAAGAAGTTACTTACTATGGTTCGATTATATTGGGTGTTATTGGAGGAATTATTTTGGCACTAATACTGATTTATAAAAAATGTATTATTAATATTAAACCGTATGTAACAAGAACTGCACTAAGTAGTTGGGATAATAAATTATTTGCCCTTCAGGGAGATAATTTATTTTAAGGGGTAACAGGCTCACTCGGCGGTTCCTCGTTTTAGAAAAAATTGTTTAAATAAATTAAGTAATATGCCAGCTGTACTGGCAGCTGGCGTAATGAAAGGATAATGGTAGAAAAACATAGTATTGTAAATGTAGATTTTTGTAAGGTTTTAAGATTGCTTTTCGTTGGAACATTTGAGAGCAATAAAGTAAATAGTACTACATGGGGTTAAAGAAACAATAAATTTTAAAAGCTAAATAGAAAAGGGCAGTTTTTGAGAATATAATGGGAAAGCAATCTAAAGATCACATTTCATGATTGACAGCGTCCGACGACAAATACTTGGAGGTCTCAAAAAGTCCGTTAGAGATTTTTTTGCGTCTTCCAGCGTTGCCGCTCGGACGAGAGTCAGTTAGTGACACTAACGCTGTAGAATATTTGAGATGACCAATGAGGGTGTAAGAAACACCCCCTTATTGGGAAAAGTAGGGGTAAAATTATGTGGAGTTCCTTCCACATAATTTTATCTAAGATAATTCTCTCCGCTGACTTCAAACTGAACATATCTGAGTGATTTTCTTGTGACAGTCTTGCAAATCTTTCTAAATTTTGATAACAAAATTGTCTTAGTGACTTTAGATATTTTTGTGGTGTGTGTTGAAGCCGTCGTCGTCCGAGTCCAAATCGAACTTAATTAATTTTACGTATTTTAATTCATTTAATATTTTTAACTGTAGAGTCTTATAATATAAACTAATAAAGTGCTTCATCCGAGGCTGACCAGTGATGAATAGTAAGTAGAATTAACATTATTACTTTAATAGTAGTAGTGTGAGGTGTTGAACCTAGGCTGATAGCATAGCAACTCTAAGGTCGCCCTATTTTTAATATATTAATTGTTGAGAGTCCAAATTGTTAGTATCATTCTCCCATGTCACAAGACTAGTTAAGTACTATTAAGTTCGTTGTTAATAATTGTGTGTAAATAAATTGTTATATTGAGCAGTTCTGTTTGAATTTACAAACCCCTAGTTATTCCTGTTGCGAATTAAGGTATTTGGCAATACCGTCACATATAAATTTTGTCGGAAGACATCTGTGTCTGTCATCATTTTCTTTTGTCTGCTTCTATCGCGGCAGACCAATAAATTCGTGATAGTGGTGGAAGCGACCTTCGTTACCCTTGTAACGTCAGCATCTTCATAGCACGAAGCTAACGTTGCTAACTAGCTGTCCGGCTACTCTCGGGAACCATCGGGCCACGTCGGGCCCCGATCCCACTACTAGCGCTGTCGTCCCCCACTCCGTAGCTGCGGCTATATAAGCCCGGACACTAGTCCGGCGAGCACCTTTCCTTCCATCCGCCTCCAGCCCAACTACCAAAGGCGAGCTGAGCCTTCCTCACCCGAGGCGTGTTGAGCCTTCCTAACATACGGCGTGCTGAGCCGTTCTGACCCAGCTTCTCCGCATACGGCGTGCTGAGCCGTTCCTGAGGCGTGTTGAGCCATCCTGACCGAGGCGTGTTGAGCCGTACCCGAGGCGTGTTGAGCCTTCCTTACCGACGGCGTGTTGAGCCGTACCCCAGGGCGTGTTGAGCCTTCCTAACCCGAGACGTGTTGAGCCTTCCTAACATATGGCGTGCTGAGCCATTCTTACCCGAGCTTCTCCGCATACGGCGTGCTGAGCCGTTCCTCAAGGCGTGTTGAGCCATCCTGACCAAGGCGTGTTGAGCCGTACCCGAGGCGTGTTGAGCTTTCCTTACCGACGGCGTGTTGAGCCGTACCCCAGGGCGTGTTGAGCCTTCCTTACCCGAGGCGTGTTGAGCCTTCCTTACCGACGGCGTGTTGAGCCGTACCCCAAGGCGTGTTGAGCCTTCCTCACTCGAGGCTTGTTGAGCCTTCCTAACATATGGCGTGCTAAGCCATTCTTACCCGAGCTTCTCCGCATACGGCGTGCTGAGCTGTTCCTCAAGGCGTGTTGAGCCATCCTGTTCGAGGCGTGTTGAGCCGTACCCCAGGGCGTGTTGAGCCTTCCTTACCGAAGGCGTGCTGAGCCGAACGTTCCCTCACTACCTACTCCACCGGCGACACCGCGTCGGCCCCGAGTCACCGCGTGGGAACCGTGTCGCGTTCGTTAACACCCGAGTACAGCACGGCAAGGTGCGCCATTAGCTTTATCGCGAACGCGTACTATCGTAACCGGGACCGTAACCGCCGCCTCGCCGTATCACCGTGTCTGCTTTGTTACAGGTTGCCCCAGCCCGGAGAAGTAACTTCGACAGCCGCCAGACACTAAACGGCCATTCTTACATTCTTACTGTTTTACAATAAATTGTATTTATTTTTGATTATATAGAATATATATTTATTTATATTTTTGGGTAGAAACAGAAGTGTTTGCTTATTCCTCTAGTACCAGTCCGTCCTGACTCCCATCCTCGCTCCTGAACCCTGGTAACTACTGAGCACCCGACCGGCGGGGAATGAGAGACGTTACATGGCGCCCGAGCAGGGACCGATAAAGTAAACACTTCTGTATTCTTTTCTAAATTTTTGGTCAGTCATTATTATAATTTTTAAAAATGCCGAACGAGAATCCAACATCGTGAATTTACCGATTATCAAAAGATGAGTTGATCGAGCAACTCACTGCTATCCAGTTGGATTCCACGGGAACAGTGGAGGAATTAAGAAAGCGTCTTTGTAGCTTTATCAAGGATAATCCCGACAAACCTTTATTAGCACCTACCGATAAAGTACCGCTAAATCAAACCGATCAAGTGCGCGAACTTGAAAATACCAATAGAACCGATGTAAAATTAAATCCCGCGGCTTATGTTCCCACCATGACTGGGCTGATGAGCGCACCTCCGGCTGCTGCATGCATTCTTGATACGGTCCGCAAATGGAACTGCCAGTTCGACGGCAAGAATGTCCTGATATTCATCGAGCGCGTGGAAGAACTAAGAGCGGGCTACCATTTTTCTGATTCCCAGATGCTGACCGCGTTACCTGAATTGCTACGAGGCAAAGCCCTGCTCTGGTACCGTAATAGCCGCGATAGCTGGACCGGATGGGAAGATTTTCTCCAAGACTTACGACTCTATTATCTCCCCACCGGATTACGGATTCAACTCGAAGACGATGTCCGAGACCGAACACAAGGGGCAGATGAACCAGTCCGTCCGTACGTCACAGCTCTCCGTACACTGATGCGCCGTCTCGGAGAAATGAACGAGAAAAGTCAGTTAGATCGCCTTTATCGGAATCTACGCCCCGAATACCAACTTTACATCCGTAGAGCCGAAATTCCAGCATCTCCGACCTGGTTGCCAGGGCAGATGAATACGAAGAAATCCGACGACAGCAATCAGTTTTCCGACTACCACCCTCTGCTGCCCAGTCGCTTATGCCTGAGACAGCTTATCGGAGCCAGCCGGCGTCGAGAACCCAAACTCCACGCACCTCTATTAGCATGGTTTATCAGCGGAATGAATGCTGTTGGAGATGCGGGCAGAGAGGACATACCCGCCGAGACTGCCGCATACCCGGGAAAATATTTTACTCATATTGTGGTACAGCTGACACGCTTACCAAAGATTGCCGTTGCCACCGGCCGGGAAACGCGTTGGCGGGCAGAGGTACCGCTACCGACCGACTGCCGAACGCCATCGTCCAGAAGGAAGCAATCAACCAACCGACCCGCGACCGCATGTTCCCATAATATTGTGCGGCGTAACCGTTAACGCGCAGGTAGACACTGGCTCAGTGGTGTCATATATCAGTGGCCTAACCGCCGCGCGCTGCCAGGAAAAAGGATACGTTCTGAACCACGAGGATACCAACGCACGATTAGCTGACGGCACCGAAATACAAATAGCAGGACATATGACTTTACGGGTTGAGATCGCCGGCCAGAAGACAAGCCACTCATTTCTTGTCATGGAGACCCTCGAATCCGCCGTTATACTCGGAGTCGACCTGCTAAGCCAGATAACTCTCGAATGCCGTATTGGACCACAATTCCGTATTGTCACCTGCCCCCAACAATATGACGACGACATTAGATACCGTAAGGGAACGCTAAACCGAGTCACGGACACCCTTTCACGGCAACCCGAACCGACCACCGTAAGCGCCGTACGACCGGCCGAACGTTGCAAGTGGTACGACCGAAAAATGGCCGCTGTTCAACAAAATGCAGTCGATAATCCTGAGTATTGTATCCGCAGCGGGAAACTTTACCGCCATATCCTGCACACATTAAATTTTTATGAGACGACACCGGATGAAGACTGGAAACTGTGCATACCCACATACCAGCGACCCGAAATACTGAAAGAAGCACATGACGACCCGACGGCAGGACATCTCGGCATCGCTAAAACTATTACCCGCCTTGCGCCACATTATTACTGGCCGGGAATGTTCCAGGATGCCGCTAAATATGTACGCCACTGCCAAAGCTGTTTGTCACATAAAGCATCGCAACAACAACCCGCGGGGCGAATGTATGCAACGCCAGTCGAGCAACCCTGGGAGACGGTCTCGTATGACTTAATTGGACCTTTACCGCGATCCAAACAAGGACACGTATGGCTCGCCGTGCTACAAGATAAAATTTAAAAATTTATTGAATTGCAACCGATACGCAAGGCAACCGCTGGAGCGATATGCTATGCACTCCGAACCCGAATCCTGCTGCGATACGGCCGACCGAAGACCGTGATCAGTGATAACGGCAAGCAATTCCGAAGCAAAGAATTTGAGGACCTCCTTCGTAAAGCCGGCGTAACACACCGATTGACCCCACCGTATACGCCCCAGTGCAACCCAGTCGAGCGGGCCAACAAAGTCATCAAAACGATGATATCTCAATACATTAACAAGTCACACCGAACGTGGGATGAACATCTTCCAGAACTCGCGTTTGCGTTCAATACAGCAGACCATGAATCGACGGGCTATTCACCAGCCTACCCCATGCAGGTAGAGAACCAACAACCGTCACAAGAAACCAGATTCCGTACATTACAGGAAGCGTATGAATTAGTACGAATCAACCTTGCCCGAGCTTTTCAAAAGCAACAACGCTATTACAATCTACGGCACCGTGATTGGCGTCCCTCTATCGGAGAACAGGTGATGAAGAAAGAACACAATTTATCCGACAAAAGGCAAGGCTTTAACGCCAAGCTAGCTCCCGTTTATTTTGGCCCGTATAGAGTACACCGCATCCTCTCACCAGTAATAGTTGACTTGCGAACTACCGGAGGGCGCTACCTACGCCATATACATGTAAGCGAGCTGAAACAATGTGGAGAGGGGAGTAGTTGCCAGGGTAGGGGTGACGAGCCTGCAGCGCCTCACGCTACATCAATCAGTAATCCGCACACCGCCGACACGAAGCCGACCACCGGTATTAGGTCATTACGCGTGAACGCTTCACGCTCCGAAAGAAAGGGGGGATGTAACGTCAGCATCTTCATAGCACGAAGCTAACGTTGCTAACTAGCTGTCCGGCTAGTCTCGGGAACCATCGGGCCACGTCGGGCCCCGATCCCACTACTAGCGCTGTCGTCCCCCATTCCGTAGCTGCGGCTATATAAGCCCGGACACTAGTACGGCGAGCACCTTTCCTTCCCATCCGCCTCCAGGCCCAACTACCAAAGGCGAGCTGAGCCTTCCTCACCCGAGGCGTGTTGAGCCTTCCTAACATACGGCGTGCTGAGCCGTTCTGACCCAGATTCTCCGCATACGGCGTGCTGAGCCGTTCCTGAGGCGTGTTGAGCCATCCTGACCGAGGCGTGTTGAGCCGTACCCGAGGCGTGTTGAGCTTTCCTTACCGACGGCGTGTTGAGCCGTACCCCAGGGCGTGTTGGGCCTTCCTTACCCGAGGCGTGTTGAGCCTTCCTAACATATGGCGTGCTGAGCCATTCTTACCCGAGCTTCTCCGCATACGGCGTGCTGAGCCGTTCCTCAAGGCGTGTTGAGCCATCCTGACCAAGGCGTGTTGAGCCGTACCCGAGGCGTGTTGAGCTTTCCTTACCGACGGCGTGTTGAGCCGTACCCCAGGGCGTGTTGAGCCTTCCTTACCGAAGGCGTGCTGAGCCGAACGTTCCCTCACTACCTACTCCACCGGCGACACCGCGTCGGCCCCGAGTCACCGCGTGGGAACCGTGTCGCGTTCGTTAACACCCGAGTACAGCACGGCAAGGTGCGCCATTAGCTTTATCGCGAACGCGTACTATCGTAACCGGGACCGTAACCGCCGCCTCGCCGTATCACCGTGTCTGCTTTGTTACAGGTTGCCCCAGCCCGGAGAAGTAACTTCGACAGCCGCCAGACGCTAAACGGCCATTCTTACATTCTTACTGTTTTACAATAAATTGTATTTATTTTTGATTATATAGAATATATATTTATTTATATTTTTGGGTAGAAACAGAATTGTTTGCTTATTCCTCTAGTACCAGTCCGTCCTGACTCCCATCCTCGCTCCTGAACCCTGGTAACTACTGAGCACCCGACCGGCGGGGAATGAGAGACGTTACACCCTTGATCATTAATAAGTCTTGCATTAATATAATCAGTGGATTACTTTAGGTCAAGGAAACTTTTTTAACACCCCTTGTATGTAAGGTATTAGATTTCGTCCTAGGTGAATGTACCTGTTACATAAGCTACATAGGCTGGATTCTAGAATACCTACCACACTTGAAATAGCAATTTTCTTGTTTCAATGTTTTCTTTTAGCTAATGTATGATGAAGAATTATAAAATTCGGGCGCAGAAGCAAATATTTAAATGATTTTTTACAAAAATAAAGTGAGATTTTACCTATTCTTAATAAATACGTTGTATATTGTAAGCTATACGGGCTGGATTCTAGAATACCTACCACACTTGAAATAGCAATTATCTTGTTGCAATGTATTCTTTTTGTTAAAATATGATGAAGAATTATAAAATTCTGGCGCGGAAGCAAATATTGATATGATTTTTTACAAAAATAATGTCAGATTTTACCTATTTTTAAATGGATATTTTTGTAAAACATTCATATTCATGCTTTAGGATCTATACTATGGATAATTTTAGCATTGGACATGCAAAGTGACCAAAATGTGGTCCCAATCAGATAATAAACATTTAATTTTCGGTTGTCATTTTAATGAATACGTTGTATATTGTAAGCTACATGGGCTGGATTCTAGAATACCTACCACGCTTGAAAACGCAATTATCGTGTTGCAATGTTTTATTTTTGCTAAAATATGATGAAGAATTATAAAATTCTGGCGCGGAAGCAAATATTTATATGATTTTCTACAAAAATTATGTCAGATTTTACCTATTCTTAAAATTGATATTTTTGTTAAAACATTCTTGGATGGATCTATACTATGGATGGTTTTAAGCATTGGACATGCAAGACTGACCAAAACGTGGTACCAATCAGATAATAAACTTTTAATTTTCGGGTGTCATTTTAATGAATACGTTGTATATTATAAGCTACATGGGCTGGGTTCTAGAATACCTACCACACATGAAATAGCTATTTTCTTGTTGCAATGTTTTCTTTTAGCTATATTATGATGAAGAATTATAAAATTCGGGCGCGGAAGCAAATATTTATATGATTTTTTACAAAAATAAAGTCAGATCTTACCTATTCTTGATGAATACGTTGTTTATTGTAAGCTACATGGGTTGGATTCTAGAATACCTACCACATTTGAAATAGCAATTTTCTTGTTGCAATGTTTTCTTTTAGCTATAATATGATGAAGAATTATAAAATTTGGGCGCGGAAGCAAATATTTATATGATTTTTTACAAAAATCAAATCAGATTTTACCTATTCTTGAAATGGATATTTTTGTTAAAACATTCATATTCATGCTTTAGGATCTATACTGTGGATGGTTTTAAGCATTGGACATGCAAACGTAACCAAATCGTAGTACCAATCAAAAATAAACATTCAATTTTCGGGTGTTATTTTAATGAATACGTCGTATATTGTAAGCTACATGGGCTGGATTCTAGAATACCTACCACACTTAAAAAAGCAATTTTCTTGTTGCAATGTTTTCTTTTATGTATAATATGATAAAGAAATATAAAACTCGGGCGCGGAAGCAAATATTTATATGATTTTTTACAAAAATTAAGTCAGATTTTACTTATTCTTGAAATTGATATTTTTGTTCAAACATTCATATTCAAGTTATAGGATCTATACTATAGATGGGTTTAAGCATTGGACATGCAAAAGTGACCAAATCGTGGGACCAATCAAAAATAAACATTCAATTTTCGAGTGACATTTTAATAAACACGTTGTATTTTGTAAGCTACATGGGCTGGATTCTAGAATACCTACCACACTTGAAAAAGCAATTTTCTTGTTACAATGTTTTCTTTTAGCTAAAATATGACAAAAAATTATAAAATTCGGGCGCGGAAGCAAATATTTATATGATTTTTTACAAAAATTAAGTCAGATTTTACCTATTCTTGAAATAGATATTTTTGTTAAAACATTCATATTTATGTAAGAATTGGTGTTAAGCGACTGGAGGGATGATGGAGTGAAGAAATAAGCAGGATTGCAGTCATCTGATGAATTTTATTAGTCTAAGGCCAACGTTTCGCTACCAATTGTAGCATCATCAGGGCAAACTGGGAAAACACATGTTTTAACAATATTATGTGATTTTGTTTAAATACAAATACTTACAGACTATTTTAAAATATTGTGATCATATACAGAAAATCAATCAAGTAGATATCGTCATACATTAAAAAATAAATAAATAAATAATTAAAACACGTCATGTAATACAAAATAATTTGTTGTAAAATGGCGATTGTTAACAATATTTTTTCTTAACAGGGATTAACTTGACTTCTCTTGTTTAAATAATTTACAAATGTTACTGTAGATGGAGCTTAAATTTTGGATGTCGGTCCTGAAATTTATGTTGTTATTGTCATTTTGTATGTGTAGCATTTCTAGTATCAGTCGTTTGTGTAAAATAGGTTCTTTGTCTAAAATATTTACTCCGTCGAAGTCGAAAGTGTGTCCAGTTTGTATACAATGTTGTGTGAGGGCACAAGTTCCGTTATTGTTAGTTTTGTTTGAATTTCTTTTATGTTCAGTCATTCGTGTTTTTAAATATCTTTTACTTTGTCCTGTGTAAGTCTTAGTGCAGTTTAGGCAAGGAATTTTATAAATCGTATTAGTGTGTAACATTGTATCTATTTTGTCTTTTAATGTACTAAAAAGTTGTTTTATGTTTTTAACAGGTTTTAAAGTTATGTTGATGTCTAAATTTTGTTCAAGCATACGTTTTAAATTTCCCGCTAGTCCATCTATGTTCGGAATAGAGACATACTTTTTTTGTTCAAGGCCATTGTTTGTTTGATTGTCATTAACATTTTGTTGGTTATGTTCTTTGTTTAGTTGTTGATAATTATATAGAATTTTATTTATTGTTTTTTGTGGATAACTATTGTCAATTAGAATTTGTTTTACTTTTAATAGTGTTTCTTTTCTGTACTCAGGGGATGATAGATGTATGGCTCTTGTTTTTAAGTTATGTCCTACGTTAATAATTTGTGTTTTTGGATGACTAGAATTATAATTTATGTATCGTGTAGTAGACGTAGGTTTTCTATACCACTTATATTTGATGGATCCATCGTTTTGACGACATATGGTAGTATCGAGAAAAGCTATTTCACCATTCTTTTCTACTTCTATTGTGAATTGCAGATGTTGGTTGTAATTATTAAAGATGTCGAGGGTAATTTCTTTTGCATCAATAGGAATAGCTGTAAGAATATCATCTACGTATTTGAACAAGAACGGTATTTCAAAAGGTAGCTGTGGTATAATGAAATCAAGTAGGGCATCCATGACGAGACAAGCGGCAATGGGGGACAGACAAGAACCCATGGCAAAACCGAACTGTTGTTGGTAGAATTTTCCTTGGAAGGCAAAGTATCCTTGTTGATAGCAGAAGGTGACCATTTCCAGAAATTCGGTTTTTGGTATAGATGTTTTTAATTTTATTATGTCCCATTTAAGTTCTATTGCT
Source organism: Stenolophus ochropezus (assembly GCA_035578165.1). Taxonomy (NCBI): domain Eukaryota; kingdom Metazoa; phylum Arthropoda; class Insecta; order Coleoptera; family Carabidae; genus Stenolophus; species Stenolophus ochropezus. Next base: position 100,525 of record JAQOWZ010000217.1, read on the forward strand.
TGTAACGTGAGATCAAGGGGAATATTTGTAAATAATGATTTGACATCTAGACTAATTAGGATATACTCATTATCTATGTGGACTGTTTTTATACGATTTATGAATTCAAATGAATCTTTAATGTAGTAATCATCATTTTCTAAGTTTTTAAGTGTTGTAGCTATGTATTTCGACATGTTAGTTGTTGGAGATTGTATGGCTGATACTATAGGACGAAGTGGCATATTTGGTTTGTGTAATTTAATTAGACCGTAAATTCTTGGAGCAATGCTATTGTCAGAAATAAGTTGTTTTTTTGTTGATGTGTCAATGTACTTGTTAGTAATTAGTTTGTTCACTAAATTTTTATTTTTAGTTTGAATTTTGTTTGTTGGGTCTGAGGGAATTTCTTTATAAATTGAAGTGTCGGAAAGTAATTCATTCATTTTTTCTGTGTATATAGTTTTAGGTATAGCAACAGTTTTATTTGTTTTGTCAGCTTGTATGATTAAAATATCTTTGTTATTGTTTAAAAATTTTTTTGTTTTGTTAAATAAAATTGTTTCATTATCAGGTGGTTCATTTAGTTTTTGATGTGCAAAATTTGTTATAATATTGGCGGCTTGTGCTCTAACCTCATTTTTTTGATCTGGATCAGATGTATGGCAAATGGCGGATTCAATATCTGCTATTAGATGGAAAATGGGAATTTCTTGGAAGGTCAGTGGAACACAATGTTTAGGTCCTAATGCTAATAAATTCTGTATGTCACCTGGAAAGTCTGTGTCTGTTAAATTTAAAAACCAGTTTTGTTTTTCTTTTTGGGACAAAGTAACTGTTTGATCTATTTTTAATCTTTCTAGTTTCTGTAATTGTGTGTTTCTGACCTTCAAATTCCAGTAGTTAAACTGTCTGTCAATTATGGCTGCTAGTTTATTCCAATGTATGAAGCTAATGGTATTTTTGATCTCTATGTAAGTATTATTATAATCTTTTTTGCAGTTGAATTACTTTCCAACAATTTATTTTAATTTCTATTGACAATATATGTTTTTTAAATCTGTTGAGCATATTGTTAACTTGGTTTTTATAAGGGTGGTTGCCAAGGAACAGGTTTTCAATACAACCTGTATTTTGTAAAATATGTGTAGGGATGACGCCTAGTTGTCTTGTTTTGATTAAAAAAAGTTTGTTATTTAATGCTGTAGCTATTTTTTTGTTAGCTGTAAGTAAGTGTTTTACTTTAAATTTTATGTTTTCACCATAGGTATTACCAAGGTCTTCCATGAAGGACATGATGTAAATGAAGATGGATGACGTGTTTCTCCCAAAACGATGTAATGATGTAAGAATTGGTGTTAAGCGACTGGAGGGATGATGGAGTGAAGAAATAAGCAGGATTGCAGTCAACTGATGAATTTTATTAGTCTAAGGCCAACGTTTCGCTACCAATTGTAGCATCATCAGGGCAAACTGGGAAAACACATGTTTTAACAATATTATGTGATTTTGTTTAAATACAAATACTTACAGACTATTTTAAAATATTGTGATCATATACAGAAAATCAATCAAGTAGATATCGTCATACATTAAAAAATAAATAAATAAATAATTAAAACACGTCATGTAATACAAAATAATTTGTTGTAAAATGGCGATTGTTAACAATATTTTTTCTTAACAGGGATTAACTTGACTTCTCTTGTTTAAATAATTTACAAATGTTACTGTAGATGGAGCTTAAATTTTGGATGTCGGTCCTGAAATTTATGTTGTTATTGTCATTTTGTATGTGTAGCATTTCTAGTATCAGTCGTTTGTGTAAAATAGGTTCTTTGTCTAAAATATTTACTCCGTCGAAGTCGAAAGTGTGTCCAGTTTGTATACAATGTTGTGTGAGGGCACAAGTTCCGTTATTGTTAGTTTTGTTTGAATTTCTTTTATGTTCAGTCATTCGTGTTTTTAAATATCTTTTACTTTGTCCTGTGTAAGTCTTAGTGCAGTTTAGGCAAGGAATTTTATAAATCGTATTAGTGTGTAACATTGTATCTATTTTGTCTTTTAATGTACTAAAAAGTTGTTTTATGTTTTTAACAGGTTTTAAAGTTATGTTGATGTCTAAATTTTGTTCAAGCATACGTTTTAAATTTCCCGCTAGTCCATCTATGTTCGGAATAGAGACATACTTTTTTTGTTCAAGGCCATTGTTTGTTTGATTGTCATTAACATTTTGTTGGTTATGTTCTTTGTTTAGTTGTTGATAATTATATAGAATTTTATTTATTGTTTTTTGTGGATAACTATTGTCAATTAGAATTTGTTTTACTTTTAATAGTGTTTCTTTTCTGTACTCAGGGGATGATAGATGTATGGCTCTTGTTTTTAAGTTATGTCCTACGTTAATAATTTGTGTTTTTGGATGACTAGAATTATAATTTATGTATCGTGTAGTAGACGTAGGTTTTCTATACCACTTATATTTGATGGATCCATCGTTTTGACGACATATGGTAGTATCGAGAAAAGCTATTTCACCATTCTTTTCTACTTCTATTGTGAATTGCAGATGTTGGTTGTAATTATTAAAGATGTCGAGGGTAATTTCTTTTGCATCAATAGGAATAGCTGTAAGAATATCATCTACGTATTTGAACAAGAACGGTATTTCAAAAGGTAGCTGTGGTATAATGAAATCAAGTAGGGCATCCATGACGAGACAAGCGGCAATGGGGGACAGACAAGAACCCATGGCAAAACCGAACTGTTGTTGGTAGAATTTTCCTTGGAAGGCAAAGTATCCTTGTTGATAGCAGAAGGTGACCATTTCCAGAAATTCGGTTTTTGGTATAGATGTTTTTAATTTTATTATGTCCCATTTAAGTTCTATTGCTTGTAACGTGAGATCAAGGGGAATATTTGTAAATAATGATTTGACATCTAGACTAATTAGGATATACTCATTATCTATGTGGACTGTTTTTATACGATTTATGAATTCAAATGAATCTTTAATGTAGTAATCATTATTTTCTAAGTTTTTAAGTGTTGTAGCTATGTATTTCGACATGTTAGTTGTTGGAGATTGTATGGCTGATACTATAGGACGAAGTGGCATATTTGGTTTGTGTAATTTAATTAGACCGTAAATTCTTGGAGCAATGCTATTGTCAGAAATAAGTTGTTTTTTTGTTGATGTGTCAATGTACTTGTTAGTAATTAGTTTGTTCACTAAATTTTTATTTTTAGTTTGAATTTTGTTTGTTGGGTCTGAGGGAATTTCTTTATAAATTGAAGTGTCGGAAAGTAATTCATTCATTTTTTCTGTGTATATAGTTTTAGGTATAGCAACAGTTTTATTTGTTTTGTCAGCTTGTATGATTAAAATATCTTTGTTATTGTTTAAAAATTTTTTTGTTTTGTTAAATAAAATTGTTTCATTATCAGGTGGTTCATTTAGTTTTTGATGTGCAAAATTTGTTATAATATTGGCGGCTTGTGCTCTAACCTCATTTTTTTGATCTGGATCAGATGTACGGCAAATGGCGGATTCAATATCTGCTATTAGATGGAAAATGGGAATTTCTTGGAAGGTCAGTGGAACACAATGTTTAGGTCCTAATGCTAATAAATTCTGTATGTCACCTGGAAAGTCTGTGTCTGTTAAATTTAAAAACCAGTTTTGTTTTTCTTTTTGGGACAAAGTAACTGTTTGATCTATTTTTAATCTTTCTAGTTTCCGTAATTGTGTGTTTCTGACCTTCAAATTCCAGTAGTTAAACTGTCTGTCAATTATGGCTGCTAGTTTATTCCAATGTATGAAGCTAATGGTATTTTTGATCTCTATGTAAGTATTATTATAATCTTTTTGCAGTTGAATTACTTTCCAACAATTTATTTTAATTTCTATTGACAATATATGTTTTTTAAATCTGTTGAGCATATTGTTAACTTGGTTTTTATAAGGGTGGTTGCCAAGGAACAGGTTTTCAATACAACCTGTATTTTGTAAAATATGTGTAGGGATGACGCCTAGTTGTCTTGTTTTGATTAAAAAAAGTTTGTTATTTAATGCTGTAGCTATTTTTTTGTTAGCTGTAAGTAAGTGTTTTACTTTAAATTTTATGTTTTCACCATAGGTATTACCAAGGTCTTCCATGAAGGACATGATGTAAATGAAGATGGATGACGTGTTTCTCCCAAAACGATGTAATGATGTAAGAATTGGTGTTAAGCGACTGGAGGGATGATGGAGTGAAGAAATAAGCAGGATTGCAGTCAACTGATGAATTTTATTAGTCTAAGGCCAACGTTTCGCTACCAATTGTAGCATCATCAGGGCAAACTGGGAAAACACATGTTTTAACAATATTATGTGATTTTGTTTAAATACAAATACTTACAGACTATTTTAAAATATTGTGATCATATACAGAAAATCAATCAAGTAGATATCGTCATACATTAAAAAATAAATAAATAAATAATTAAAACACGTCATGTAATACAAAATAATTTGTTGTAAAATGGCGATTGTTAACAATATTTTTTCTTAACAGGGATTAACTTGACTTCTCTTGTTTAAATAATTTACAAATGTTACTGTAGATGGAGCTTAAATTTTGGATGTCGGTCCTGAAATTTATGTTGTTATTGTCATTTTGTATGTGTAGCATTTCTAGTATCAGTCGTTTGTGTAAAATAGGTTCTTTGTCTAAAATATTTACTCCGTCGAAGTCGAAAGTGTGTCCAGTTTGTATACAATGTTGTGTGAGGGCACAAGTTCCGTTATTGTTAGTTTTGTTTGAATTTCTTTTATGTTCAGTCATTCGTGTTTTTAAATATCTTTTACTTTGTCCTGTGTAAGTCTTAGTGCAGTTTAGGCAAGGAATTTTATAAATCGTATTAGTGTGTAACATTGTATCTATTTTGTCTTTTAATGTACTAAAAAGTTGTTTTATGTTTTTAACAGGTTTTAAAGTTATGTTGATGTCTAAATTTTGTTCAAGCATACGTTTTAAATTTCCCGCTAGTCCATCTATGTTCGGAATAGAGACATACTTTTTTTGTTCAAGGCCATTGTTTGTTTGATTGTCATTAACATTTTGTTGGTTATGTTCTTTGTTTAGTTGTTGATAATTATATAGAATTTTATTTATTGTTTTTTGTGGATAACTATTGTCAATTAGAATTTGTTTTACTTTTAATAGTGTTTCTTTTCTGTACTCAGGGGATGATAGATGTATGGCTCTTGTTTTTAAGTTATGTCCTACGTTAATAATTTGTGTTTTTGGATGACTAGAATTATAATTTATGTATCGTGTAGTGGACGTAGGTTTTCTATACCACTTATATTTGATGGATCCATCGTTTTGACGACATATGGTAGTATCGAGAAAAGCTATTTCACCATTCTTTTCTACTTCTATTGTGAATTGCAGATGTTGGTTGTAATTATTAAAGATGTCGAGGGTAATTTCTTTTGCATCAATAGGAATAGCTGTAAGAATATCATCTACGTATTTGAACAAGAACGGTATTTCAAAAGGTAGCTGTGGTATAATGAAATCAAGTAGGGCATCCATGACGAGACAAGCGGCAATGGGGGACAGACAAGAACCCATGGCAAAACCGAACTGTTGTTGGTAGAATTTTCCTTGGAAGGCAAAGTATCCTTGTTGATAGCAGAAGGTGACCATTTCCAGAAATTCGGTTTTTGGTATAGATGTTTTTAATTTTATTATGTCCCATTTAAGTTCTATTGCTTGTAACGTGAGATCAAGGGGAATATTTGTAAATAATGATTTGACATCTAGACTAATTAGGATATACTCATTATCTATGTGGACTGTTTTTATACGATTTATGAATTCAAATGAATCTTTAATGTAGTAATCATTATTTTCTAAGTTTTTAAGTGTTGTAGCTATGTATTTCGACATGTTAGTTGTTGGAGATTGTATGGCTGATACTACAGGACGAAGTGGCATATTTGGTTTGTGTAATTTAATTAGACCGTAAATTCTTGGAGCAATGCTATTGTCAGAAATAAGTTGTTTTTTTGTTGATGTGTCAATGTACTTGTTAGTAATTAGTTTGTTCACTAAATTTTTATTTTTAGTTTGAATTTTGTTTGTTGGGTCTGAGGGAATTTCTTTATAAATTGAAGTGTCGGAAAGTAATTCATTCATTTTTTCTGTGTATATAGTTTTAGGTATAGCAACAGTTTTATTTGTTTTGTCAGCTTGTATGATTAAAATATCTTTGTTATTGTTTAAAAATTTTTTTGTTTTGTTAAATAAAATTGTTTCATTATCAGGTGGTTCATTTAGTTTTTGATGTGCAAAATTTGTTATAATATTGGCGGCTTGTGCTCTAACCTCATTTTTTTGATCTGGATCAGATGTACGGCAAATGGCGGATTCAATATCTGCTATTAGATGGAAAATGGGAATTTCTTGGAAGGTCAGAGGAACACAATGTTTAGGTCCTAATGCTAATAAATTCTGTATGTCACCTGGAAAGTCTGTGTCTGTTAAATTTAAAAACCAGTTTTGTTTTTCTTTTTGGGACAAAGTAACTGTTTGATCTATTTTTAATCTTTCTAGTTTCTGTAATTGTGTGTTTCTGACCTTCAAATTCCAGTAGTTAAACTGTCTGTCAATTATGGCTGCTAGTTTATTCCAATGTATGAAGCTAATGGTATTTTTGATCTCTATGTAAGTATTATTATAATCTTTTTGCAGTTGAATTACTTTCCAACAATTTATTTTAATTTCTATTGACAATATATGTTTTTTAAATCTGTTGAGCATATTGTTAACTTGGTTTTTATAAGGGTGGTTGCCAAGGAACAGGTTTTCAATACAACCTGTATTTTGTAAAATATGTGTAGGGATGACGCCTAGTTGTCTTGTTTTGATTAAAAAAAGTTTGTTATTTAATGCTGTAGCTATTTTTTTGTTAGCTGTAAGTAAGTGTTTTACTTTAAATTTTATGTTTTCACCATAGGTATTACCAAGGTCTTCCATGAAGGACATGATGTAAATGAAGATGGATGACGTGTTTCTCCCAAAACGATGTAATGATGTAAGAATTGGTGTTAAGCGACTGGAGGGATGATGGAGTGAAGAAATAAGCAGGATTGCAGTCAACTGATGAATTTTATTAGTCTAAGGCCAACGTTTCGCTACCAATTGTAGCATCATCAGGGCAAACTGGGAAAACACATGTTTTAACAATATTATGTGATTTTGTTTAAATACAAATACTTACAGACTATTTTAAAATATTGTGATCATATACAGAAAATCAATCAAGTAGATATCGTCATACATTAAAAAATAAATAAATAAATAATTAAAACACGTCATGTAATACAAAATAATTTGTTGTAAAATGGCGATTGTTAACAATATTTTTTCTTAACAGGGATTAACTTGACTTCTCTTGTTTAAATAATTTACAAATGTTACTGTAGATGGAGCTTAAATTTTGGATGTCGGTCCTGAAATTTATGTTGTTATTGTCATTTTGTATGTGTAGCATTTCTAGTATCAGTCGTTTGTGTAAAATAGGTTCTTTGTCTAAAATATTTACTCCGTCGAAGTCGAAAGTGTGTCCAGTTTGTATACAATGTTGTGTGAGGGCACAAGTTCCGTTATTGTTAGTTTTGTTTGAATTTCTTTTATGTTCAGTCATTCGTGTTTTTAAATATCTTTTACTTTGTCCTGTGTAAGTCTTAGTGCAGTTTAGGCAAGGAATTTTATAAATCGTATTAGTGTGTAACATTGTATCTATTTTGTCTTTTAATGTACTAAAAAGTTGTTTTATGTTTTTAACAGGTTTTAAAGTTATGTTGATGTCTAAATTTTGTTCAAGCATACGTTTTAAATTTCCCGCTAGTCCATCTATGTTCGGAATAGAGACATACTTTTTTTGTTCAAGGCCATTGTTTGTTTGATTGTCATTAACATTTTGTTGGTTATGTTCTTTGTTTAGTTGTTGATAATTATATAGAATTTTATTTATTGTTTTTTGTGGATAACTATTGTCAATTAGAATTTGTTTTACTTTTAATAGTGTTTCTTTTCTGTACTCAGGGGATGATAGATGTATGGCTCTTGTTTTTAAGTTATGTCCTACGTTAATAATTTGTGTTTTTGGATGACTAGAATTATAATTTATGTATCGTGTAGTAGACGTAGGTTTTCTATACCACTTATATTTGATGGATCCATCGTTTTGACGACATATGGTAGTATCGAGAAAAGCTATTTCACCATTCTTTTCTACTTCTATTGTGAATTGCAGATGTTGGTTGTAATTATTAAAGATGTCGAGGGTAATTTCTTTTGCATCAATAGGAATAGCTGTAAGAATATCATCTACGTATTTGAACAAGAACGGTATTTCAAAAGGTAGCTGTGGTATAATGAAATCAAGTAGGGCATCCATGACGAGACAAGCGGCAATGGGGGACAGACAAGAACCCATGGCAAAACCGAACTGTTGTTGGTAGAATTTTCCTTGGAAGGCAAAGTATCCTTGTTGATAGCAGAAGGTGACCATTTCCAGAAATTCGGTTTTTGGTATAGATGTTTTTAATTTTATTATGTCCCATTTAAGTTCTATTGCTTGTAACGTGAGATCAAGGGGAATATTTGTAAATAATGATTTGACATCTAGACTAATTAGGATATACTCATTATCTATGTGGACTGTTTTTATACGATTTATGAATTCAAATGAATCTTTAATGTAGTAATCATCATTTTCTAAGTTTTTAAGTGTTGTAGCTATGTATTTCGACATGTTAGTTGTTGGAGATTGTATGGCTGATACTATAGGACGAAGTGGCATATTTGGTTTGTGTAATTTAATTAGACCGTAAATTCTTGGAGCAATGCTATTGTCAGAAATAAGTTGTTTTTTTGTTGATGTGTCAATGTACTTGTTAGTAATTAGTTTGTTCACTAAATTTTTATTTTTAGTTTGAATTTTGTTTGTTGGGTCTGAGGGAATTTCTTTATAAATTGAAGTGTCGGAAAGTAATTCATTCATTTTTTCTGTGTATATAGTTTTAGGTATAGCAACAGTTTTATTTGTTTTGTCAGCTTGTATGATTAAAATATCTTTGTTATTGTTTAAAAATTTTTTTGTTTTGTTAAATAAAATTGTTTCATTATCAGGTGGTTCATTTAGTTTTTGATGTGCAAAATTTGTTATAATATTGGCGGCTTGTGCTCTAACCTCATTTTTTTGATCTGGATCAGATGTATGGCAAATGGCGGATTCAATATCTGCTATTAGATGGAAAATGGGAATTTCTTGGAAGGTCAGTGGAACACAATGTTTAGGTCCTAATGCTAATAAATTCTGTATGTCACCTGGAAAGTCTGTGTCTGTTAAATTTAAAAACCAGTTTTGTTTTTCTTTTTGGGACAAAGTAACTGTTTGATCTATTTTTAATCTTTCTAGTTTCTGTAATTGTGTGTTTCTGACCTTCAAATTCCAGTAGTTAAACTGTCTGTCAATTATGGCTGCTAGTTTATTCCAATGTATGAAGCTAATGGTATTTTTGATCTCTATGTAAGTATTATTATAATCTTTTTGCAGTTGAATTACTTTCCAACAATTTATTTTAATTTCTATTGACAATATATGTTTTTTAAATCTGTTGAGCATATTGTTAACTTGGTTTTTATAAGGGTGGTTGCCAAGGAACAGGTTTTCAATACAACCTGTATTTTGTAAAATATGTGTAGGGATGACGCCTAGTTGTCTTGTTTTGATTAAAAAAAGTTTGTTATTTAATGCTGTAGCTATTTATATCCTAATTAGTCTAGATGTCAAATCATTATTTACAAATATTCCCCTTGATCTCACGTTACAAGCAATAGAACTTAAATGGGACATAATAAAATTAAAAACATCTATACCAAAAACCGAATTTCTGGAAATGGTCACCTTCTGCTATCAACAAGGATACTTTGCCTTCCAAGGAAAATTCTACCAACAACAGTTCGGTTTTGCCATGGGTTCTTGTCTGTCCCCCATTGCCGCTTGTCTCGTCATGGATGCCCTACTTGATTTCATTATACCACAGCTACCTTTTGAAATACCGTTCTTGTTCAAATACGTAGATGATATTCTTACAGCTATTCCTATTGATGCAAAAGAAATTACCCTCGACATCTTTAATAATTACAACCAACATCTGCAATTCACAATAGAAGTAGAAAAGAATGGTGAAATAGCTTTTCTCGATACTACCATATGTCGTCAAAACGATGGATCCATCAAATATAAGTGGTATAGAAAACCTACGTCCACTACACGATACATAAATTATAATTCTAGTCATCCAAAAACACAAATTATTAACGTAGGACATAACTTAAAAACAAGAGCCATACATCTATCATCCCCTGAGTACAGAAAAGAAACACTATTAAAAGTAAAACAAATTCTAATTGACAATAGTTATCCACAAAAAACAATAAATAAAATTCTATATAATTATCAACAACTAAACAAAGAACATAACCAACAAAATGTTAATGACAATCAAACAAACAATGGCCTTGAACAAAAAAAGTATGTCTCTATTCCGAACATAGATGGACTAGCGGGAAATTTAAAACGTATGCTTGAACAAAATTTAGACATCAACATAACTTTAAAACCTGTTAAAAACATAAAACAACTTTTTAGTACATTAAAAGACAAAATAGATACAATGTTACACACTAATACGATTTATAAAATTCCTTGCCTAAACTGCACTAAGACTTACACAGGACAAAGTAAAAGATATTTAAAAACACGAATGACTGAACATAAAAGAAATTCAAACAAAACTAACAATAACGGAACTTGTGCCCTCACACAACATTGTATACAAACTGGACACACTTTCGACTTCGACGGAGTAAATATTTTAGACAAAGAACCTATTTTACACAAACGACTGATACTAGAAATGCTACACATACAAAATGACAATAACAACATAAATTTCAGGACCGACATCCAAAATTTAAGCTCCATCTACAGTAACATTTGTAAATTATTTAAACAAGAGAAGTCAAGTTAATCCCTGTTAAGAAAAAATATTGTTAACAATCGCCATTTTACAACAAATTATTTTGTATTACATGACGTGTTTTAATTATTTATTTATTTATTTTTTAATGTATGACGATATCTACTTGATTGATTTTCTGTATATGATCACAATATTTTAAAATAGTCTGTAAGTATTTGTATTTAAACAAAATCACATAATATTGTTAAAACATGTGTTTTCCCAGTTTGCCCTGATGATGCTACAATTGGTAGCGAAACGTTGGCCTTAGACTAATAAAATTCATCAGTTGACTGCAATCCTGCTTATTTCTTCACTCCATCATCCCTCCAGTCGCTTAACACCAATTCTTACATCATTACATCGTTTTGGGAGAAACACGTCATCCATCTTCATTTACATCATGTCCTTCATGGAAGACCTTGGTAATACCTATGGTGAAAACATAAAATTTAAAGTAAAACACTTACTTACAGCTAACAAAAAAATAGCTACAGCATTAAATAACAAACTTTTTTTAATCAAAACAAGACAACTAGGCGTCATCCCTACACATATTTTACAAAATACAGGTTGTATTGAAAACCTGTTCCTTGGCAACCACCCTTATAAAAACCAAGTTAACAATATGCTCAACAGATTTAAAAAACATATATTGTCAATAGAAATTAAAATAAATTGTTGGAAAGTAATTCAACTGCAAAAAGATTATAATAATACTTACATAGAGATCAAAAATACCATTAGCTTCATACATTGGAATAAACTAGCAGCCATAATTGACAGACAGTTTAACTACTGGAATTTGAAGGTCAGAAACACACAATTACGGAAACTAGAAAGATTAAAAATAGATCAAACAGTTACTTTGTCCCAAAAAGAAAAACAAAACTGGTTTTTAAATTTAACAGACACAGACTTTCCAGGTGACATACAGAATTTATTAGCATTAGGACCTAAACATTGTGTTCCACTGACCTTCCAAGAAATTCCCATTTTCCATCTAATAGCAGATATTGAATCCGCCATTTGCCATACATCTGATCCAGATCAAAAAAATGAGGTTAGAGCACAAGCCGCCAATATTATAACAAATTTTGCACATCAAAAACTAAATGAACCACCTGATAATGAAACAATTTTATTTAACAAAACAAAAAAATTTTTAAACAATAACAAAGATATTTTAATCATACAAGCTGACAAAACAAATAAAACTGTTGCTATACCTAAAACTATATACACAGAAAAAATGAATGAATTACTTTCCGACACTTCAATTTATAAAGAAATTCCCTCAGACCCAACAAACAAAATTCAAACTAAAAATAAAAATTTAGTGAACAAACTAATTACTAACAAGTACATTGACACATCAACAAAAAAACAACTTATTTCTGACAATAGCATTGCTCCAAGAATTTACGGTCTAATTAAATTACACAAACCAAATATGCCACTTCGTCCTATAGTATCAGCCATACAATCTCCAACAACTAACATGTCGAAATACATAGCTACAACACTTAAAAACTTAGAAAATGATGATTACTACATTAAAGATTCATTTGAATTCATAAATCGTATAAAAACAGTCCACATAGATAATGAGTATATCCTAATTAGTCTAGATGTCAAATCATTATTTACAAATATTCCCCTTGATCTCACGTTACAAGCAATAGAACTTAAATGGGACATAATAAAATTAAAAACATCTATACCAAAAACCGAATTTCTGGAAATGGTCACCTTCTGCTATCAACAAGGATACTTTGCCTTCCAAGGAAAATTCTACCAACAACAGTTCGGTTTTGCCATGGGTTCTTGTCTGTCCCCCATTGCCGCTTGTCTCGTCATGGATGCCCTACTTGATTTCATTATACCACAGCTACCTTTTGAAATACCGTTCTTGTTCAAATACGTAGATGATATTCTTACAGCTATTCCTATTGATGCAAAAGAAATTACCCTCGACATCTTTAATAATTACAACCAACATCTGCAATTCACAATAGAAGTAGAAAAGAATGGTGAAATAGCTTTTCTCGATACTACCATATGTCGTCAAAACGATGGATCCATCAAATATAAGTGGTATAGAAAACCTACGTCCACTACACGATACATAAATTATAATTCTAGTCATCCAAAAACACAAATTATTAACGTAGGACATAACTTAAAAACAAGAGCCATACATCTATCATCCCCTGAGTACAGAAAAGAAACACTATTAAAAGTAAAACAAATTCTAATTGACAATAGTTATCCACAAAAAACAATAAATAAAATTCTATATAATTATCAACAACTAAACAAAGAACATAACCAACAAAATGTTAATGACAATCAAACAAACAATGGCCTTGAACAAAAAAAGTATGTCTCTATTCCGAACATAGATGGACTAGCGGGAAATTTAAAACGTATGCTTGAACAAAATTTAGACATCAACATAACTTTAAAACCTGTTAAAAACATAAAACAACTTTTTAGTACATTAAAAGACAAAATAGATACAATGTTACACACTAATACGATTTATAAAATTCCTTGCCTAAACTGCACTAAGACTTACACAGGACAAAGTAAAAGATATTTAAAAACACGAATGACTGAACATAAAAGAAATTCAAACAAAACTAACAATAACGGAACTTGTGCCCTCACACAACATTGTATACAAACTGGACACACTTTCGACTTCGACGGAGTAAATATTTTAGACAAAGAACCTATTTTACACAAACGACTGATACTAGAAATGCTACACATACAAAATGACAATAACAACATAAATTTCAGGACCGACATCCAAAATTTAAGCTCCATCTACAGTAACATTTGTAAATTATTTAAACAAGAGAAGTCAAGTTAATCCCTGTTAAGAAAAAATATTGTTAACAATCGCCATTTTACAACAAATTATTTTGTATTACATGACGTGTTTTAATTATTTATTTATTTATTTTTTAATGTATGACGATATCTACTTGATTGATTTTCTGTATATGATCACAATATTTTAAAATAGTCTGTAAGTATTTGTATTTAAACAAAATCACATAATATTGTTAAAACATGTGTTTTCCCAGTTTGCCCTGATGATGCTACAATTGGTAGCGAAACGTTGGCCTTAGACTAATAAAATTCATCAGTTGACTGCAATCCTGCTTATTTCTTCACTCCATCATCCCTCCAGTCGCTTAACACCAATTCTTACATCATTACATCGTTTTGGGAGAAACACGTCATCCATCTTCATTTACATCATGTCCTTCATGGAAGACCTTGGTAATACCTATGGTGAAAACATAAAATTTAAAGTAAAACACTTACTTACAGCTAACAAAAAAATAGCTACAGCATTAAATAACAAACTTTTTTTAATCAAAACAAGACAACTAGGCGTCATCCCTACACATATTTTACAAAATACAGGTTGTATTGAAAACCTGTTCCTTGGCAACCACCCTTATAAAAACCAAGTTAACAATATGCTCAACAGATTTAAAAAACATATATTGTCAATAGAAATTAAAATAAATTGTTGGAAAGTAATTCAACTGCAAAAAGATTATAATAATACTTACATAGAGATCAAAAATACCATTAGCTTCATACATTGGAATAAACTAGCAGCCATAATTGACAGACAGTTTAACTACTGGAATTTGAAGGTCAGAAACACACAATTACAGAAACTAGAAAGATTAAAAATAGATCAAACAGTTACTTTGTCCCAAAAAGAAAAACAAAACTGGTTTTTAAATTTAACAGACACAGACTTTCCAGGTGACATACAGAATTTATTAGCATTAGGACCTAAACATTGTGTTCCACTGACCTTCCAAGAAATTCCCATTTTCCATCTAATAGCAGATATTGAATCCGCCATTTGCCATACATCTGATCCAGATCAAAAAAATGAGGTTAGAGCACAAGCCGCCAATATTATAACAAATTTTGCACATCAAAAACTAAATGAACCACCTGATAATGAAACAATTTTATTTAACAAAACAAAAAAATTTTTAAACAATAACAAAGATATTTTAATCATACAAGCTGACAAAACAAATAAAACTGTTGCTATACCTAAAACTATATACACAGAAAAAATGAATGAATTACTTTCCGACACTTCAATTTATAAAGAAATTCCCTCAGACCCAACAAACAAAATTCAAACTAAAAATAAAAATTTAGTGAACAAACTAATTACTAACAAGTACATTGACACATCAACAAAAAAACAACTTATTTCTGACAATAGCATTGCTCCAAGAATTTACGGTCTAATTAAATTACACAAACCAAATATGCCACTTCGTCCTATAGTATCAGCCATACAATCTCCAACAACTAACATGTCGAAATACATAGCTACAACACTTAAAAACTTAGAAAATGATGATTACTACATTAAAGATTCATTTGAATTCATAAATCGTATAAAAACAGTCCACATAGATAATGAGTATATCCTAATTAGTCTAGATGTCAAATCATTATTTACAAATATTCCCCTTGATCTCACGTTACAAGCAATAGAACTTAAATGGGACATAATAAAATTAAAAACATCTATACCAAAAACCGAATTTCTGGAAATGGTCACCTTCTGCTATCAACAAGGATACTTTGCCTTCCAAGGAAAATTCTACCAACAACAGTTCGGTTTTGCCATGGGTTCTTGTCTGTCCCCCATTGCCGCTTGTCTCGTCATGGATGCCCTACTTGATTTCATTATACCACAGCTACCTTTTGAAATACCGTTCTTGTTCAAATACGTAGATGATATTCTTACAGCTATTCCTATTGATGCAAAAGAAATTACCCTCGACATCTTTAATAATTACAACCAACATCTGCAATTCACAATAGAAGTAGAAAAGAATGGTGAAATAGCTTTTCTCGATACTACCATATGTCGTCAAAACGATGGATCCATCAAATATAAGTGGTATAGAAAACCTACGTCTACTACACGATACATAAATTATAATTCTAGTCATCCAAAAACACAAATTATTAACGTAGGACATAACTTAAAAACAAGAGCCATACATCTATCATCCCCTGAGTACAGAAAAGAAACACTATTAAAAGTAAAACAAATTCTAATTGACAATAGTTATCCACAAAAAACAATAAATAAAATTCTATATAATTATCAACAACTAAACAAAGAACATAACCAACAAAATGTTAATGACAATCAAACAAACAATGGCCTTGAACAAAAAAAGTATGTCTCTATTCCGAACATAGATGGACTAGCGGGAAATTTAAAACGTATGCTTGAACAAAATTTAGACATCAACATAACTTTAAAACCTGTTAAAAACATAAAACAACTTTTTAGTACATTAAAAGACAAAATAGATACAATGTTACACACTAATACGATTTATAAAATTCCTTGCCTAAACTGCACTAAGACTTACACAGGACAAAGTAAAAGATATTTAAAAACACGAATGACTGAACATAAAAGAAATTCAAACAAAACTAACAATAACGGAACTTGTGCCCTCACACAACATTGTATACAAACTGGACACACTTTCGACTTCGACGGAGTAAATATTTTAGACAAAGAACCTATTTTACACAAACGACTGATACTAGAAATGCTACACATACAAAATGACAATAACAACATAAATTTCAGGACCGACATCCAAAATTTAAGCTCCATCTACAGTAACATTTGTAAATTATTTAAACAAGAGAAGTCAAGTTATTCCCTGTTAAGAAAAAATATTGTTAACAATCGCCATTTTACAACAAATTATTTTGTATTACATGACGTGTTTTAATTATTTATTTATTTATTTTTTAATGTATGACGATATCTACTTGATTGATTTTCTGTATATGATCACAATATTTTAAAATAGTCTGTAAGTATTTGTATTTAAACAAAATCACATAATATTGTTAAAACATGTGTTTTCCCAGTTTGCCCTGATGATGCTACAATTGGTAGCGAAACGTTGGCCTTAGACTAATAAAATTCATCAGTTGACTGCAATCCTGCTTATTTCTTCACTCCATCATCCCTCCAGTCGCTTAACACCAATTCTTACATCATTACATCGTTTTGGGAGAAACACGTCATCCATCTTCATTTACATCATGTCCTTCATGGAAGACCTTGGTAATACCTATGGTGAAAACATAAAATTTAAAGTAAAACACTTACTTACAGCTAACAAAAAAATAGCTACAGCATTAAATAACAAACTTTTTTTAATCAAAACAAGACAACTAGGCGTCATCCCTACACATATTTTACAAAATACAGGTTGTATTGAAAACCTGTTCCTTGGCAACCACCCTTATAAAAACCAAGTTAACAATATGCTCAACAGATTTAAAAAACATATATTGTCAATAGAAATTAAAATAAATTGTTGGAAAGTAATTCAACTGCAAAAAGATTATAATAATACTTACATAGAGATCAAAAATACCATTAGCTTCATACATTGGAATAAACTAGCAGCCATAATTGACAGACAGTTTAACTACTGGAATTTGAAGGTCAGAAACACACAATTACGGAAACTAGAAAGATTAAAAATAGATCAAACAGTTACTTTGTCCCAAAAAGAAAAACAAAACTGGTTTTTAAATTTAACAGACACAGACTTTCCAGGTGACATACAGAATTTATTAGCATTAGGACCTAAACATTGTGTTCCACTGACCTTCCAAGAAATTCCCATTTTCCATCTAATAGCAGATATTGAATCCGCCATTTGCCATACATCTGATCCAGATCAAAAAAATGAGGTTAGAGCACAAGCCGCCAATATTATAACAAATTTTGCACATCAAAAACTAAATGAACCACCTGATAATGAAACAATTTTATATAACAAAACAAAAAAATTTTTAAACAATAACAAAGATATTTTAATCATACAAGCTGACAAAACAAATAAAACTGTTGCTATACCTAAAACTATATACACAGAAAAAATGAATGAATTACTTTCCGACACTTCAATTTATAAAGAAATTCCCTCAGACCCAACAAACAAAATTCAAACTAAAAATAAAAATTTAGTGAACAAACTAATTACTAACAAGTACATTGACACATCAACAAAAAAACAACTTATTTCTGACAATAGCATTGCTCCAAGAATTTACGGTCTAATTAAATTACACAAACCAAATATGCCACTTCGTCCTATAGTATCAGCCATACAATCTCCAACAACTAACATGTCGAAATACATAGCTACAACACTTAAAAACTTAGAAAATGATGATTACTACATTAAAGATTCATTTGAATTCATAAATCGTATAAAAACAGTCCACATAGATAATGAGTATATCCTAATTAGTCTAGATGTCAAATCATTATTTACAAATATTCCCCTTGATCTCACGTTACAAGCAATAGAACTTAAATGGGACATAATAAAATTAAAAACATCTATACCAAAAACCGAATTTCTGGAAATGGTCACCTTCTGCTATCAACAAGGATACTTTGCCTTCCAAGGAAAATTCTACCAACAACAGTTCGGTTTTGCCATGGGTTCTTGTCTGTCCCCCATTGCCGCTTGTCTCGTCATGGATGCCCTACTTGATTTCATTATACCACAGCTACCTTTTGAAATACCGTTCTTGTTCAAATACGTAGATGATATTCTTACAGCTATTCCTATTGATGCAAAAGAAATTACCCTCGACATCTTTAATAATTACAACCAACATCTGCAATTCACAATAGAAGTAGAAAAGAATGGTGAAATAGCTTTTCTCGATACTACCATATGTCGTCAAAACGATGGATCCATCAAATATAAGTGGTATAGAAAACCTACGTCTACTACACGATACATAAATTATAATTCTAGTCATCCAAAAACACAAATTATTAACGTAGGACATAACTTAAAAACAAGAGCCATACATCTATCATCCCCTGAGTACAGAAAAGAAACACTATTAAAAGTAAAACAAATTCTAATTGACAATAGTTATCCACAAAAAACAATAAATAAAATTCTATATAATTATCAACAACTAAACAAAGAACATAACCAACAAAATGTTAATGACAATCAAACAAACAATGGCCTTGAACAAAAAAAGTATGTCTCTATTCCGAACATAGATGGACTAGCGGGAAATTTAAAACGTATGCTTGAACAAAATTTAGACATCAACATAACTTTAAAACCTGTTAAAAACATAAAACAACTTTTTAGTACATTAAAAGACAAAATAGATACAATGTTACACACTAATACGATTTATAAAATTCCTTGCCTAAACTGCACTAAGACTTACACAGGACAAAGTAAAAGATATTTAAAAACACGAATGACTGAACATAAAAGAAATTCAAACAAAACTAACAATAACGGAACTTGTGCCCTCACACAACATTGTATACAAACTGGACACACTTTCGACTTCGACGGAGTAAATATTTTAGACAAAGAACCTATTTTACACAAACGACTGATACTAGAAATGCTACACATACAAAATGACAATAACAACATAAATTTCAGGACCGACATCCAAAATTTAAGCTCCATCTACAGTAACATTTGTAAATTATTTAAACAAGAGAAGTCAAGTTAATCCCTGTTAAGAAAAAATATTGTTAACAATCGCCATTTTACAACTAATTATTTTGTATTACATGACGTGTTTTAATTATTTATTTATTTATTTTTTAATGTATGACGATATCTACTTGATTGATTTTCTGTATATGATCACAATATTTTAAAATAGTCTGTAAGTATTTGTATTTAAACAAAATCACATAATATTGTTAAAACATGTGTTTTCCCAGTTTGCCCTGATGATGCTACAATTGGTAGCGAAACGTTGGCCTTAGACTAATAAAATTCATCAGTTGACTGCAATCCTGCTTATTTCTTCACTCCATTCATATTTATGCTTTAAGATCTATACTATGGATGGTTTTAAGCATTGGACTTGCAAAAGTGATCAAAACCTGGTACTAATAAGAAAATTAACATTTAATTTTCGGGTGTCATTTTAATGAATACCTTGTATATTGTAAGCTACATGGGCTGGATTCTAGAATACCTACCACACTTGAAATAGCAATTTTCTTGTTGCAATGTTTTGTTTTAGCTAAAATATGATGAAGAATTATAAAATTCGGGCGCGGAAGCAAATATTTATATGATTTTTTACAAAAATTATGTCAGATTTTACCTACTCTTGAAATGGATATTTTTGTTAAAATATTCATATTTATGCTTTAGGATCTATACTATGGATGATTTTAAGCATTGGATTTGCAAAAGTGACCAAAACGTGGTACCAATCAGATAACACATTCAATTTTCGGGTGTATTTTAATGAATACGTTGTAGATTGTAAGCTACATGGGCTGAATTTTAGAATACCTACCATACTTGAAATAGCAATTATCTTGTTGCAATGTTTTCTTTTTGCTTAAAATATGATAAAGAATTATAAAATTCGGGCAAGAAAGCAAATATTTAGATGATTTTTTACAAAAATAAAGTCAGATTTTACCTATTCTTGAAATGGATATTTTTGTTAAAACATTCATATTCACGCTTTAGGATCTATACTATGGACGGTTTTAAGCATTGGACATGCAAAAGTGACCAAACCGTGGTACAAATCAGATAATAAACATTCAGTTTTCGGGTGTCATTTTAATGTATACGTTGTATATTGTAAGCTACATGGGCTAGATTCTAGTATACCTACCACGTGTGAAATAGCAATTTTCTAGTTGCAATGTTTTCGTTTAGCTCAAATATGATAAAGAATTATAAAATTCGAGCGCGGAAGCAAATATTTATATGATTTTTTACAAAAATAAAGTAAGATTTTACGTAATCTACATGGACTAGAATCTAGAATACCTACCACCCTTGAAATAGGAATTTTCTTGTTGCAATGTTTTCTTTTAGCTAAAAAATGATGAAGAATTATAAAATTTGAAAGCGAAAGAAAATATTTATATGATTTTTTACAAAAATAAAGTCAGATTTTACTTATTCTTGACGAGTACGTTGTATATTGTAAGCTACATGGGCTAGATTCTAGAATACCTACCACACTTGAAATTGCAATTTTCTTGTTGCAATGTTTTCTTTTAGCTATAATATGATGAAGAATTAAAAAATAAATTCATATTTATGTTATAGGATCTATACTATGGATGGTTTTAAGCATTGGACATGCAAAAGTGACCAAATAGTGGTACCAATCAAAAATAAACATTCAATTTTCAAGTGACATTTTAATGAATACGTTGTATATTGTAAGCTACATGGGCTGAATTTTAGAATACCTACCATACTTGAAATAGCAATTATCTTGTTGCAATGTTTTCTTTTTGCTTAAAATATGATAAAGAATTATAAAATTCGGGCGAGAAAGCAAATATTTAGATGATTTTTTACAAAAATAAAGTCAGATTTTACCTATTCTTGAAATGGATATTTTTGTTAAAACATTCATATTCACGCTTTAGGATCTATACTATGGACGGTTTTAAGCATTGGACATGCAAAAGTGACCAAACCGTGGTACAAATCAGATAATAAACATTTAGTTTTCGGGTGTCATTTTAATGTATACGTTGTATATTGTAAGCTACATGGGCTAGATTCTAGTATACCTACCACGTGTGAAATAGCAATTTTCTAGTTGCAATGTTTTCTTTTAGCTAAAGTATGATAAAGAATTATAAAATTCGGGCGCGGAAGCAAATATTTATATGATTTTTTACAAATATAAAGTCAGATTTTACCTATTCTTGACGAATACGTTGTATATTTTAAGCTACATGGGCTGGATTCTAGAACACCTACCACACTTGAAATAGCAATTTTCTTGTTGCAATGTTTTCTTTTAGCTATAATATGACAAAGAATTATAAAATTCAGGCGCGGAAGCAAGTATTTATATGAGTTTTTACAAAAATAAAGTCAGATTTTACCTATTCTTGAAATGGATATTTTTGTTAAAACATTCGTATTCTTGCTAACGGATCTATACTATGGATGGTTTTAAGCATTGGACATGCAAAAGTGATCAAAACGTGGTACCAATCAGATAATAAACATTCAATTTTCGGGTGTCATGTTAATGAATACGTTGTATATTGTGAGCTACATGGGCTGGATTCTGGAATACCTACTACACTTGAAATAGCAATTTTTTTGTTGCAATGTTTTCTTTTGAATTATAAAATTCTGACGCGGAAGCAAATATTAATATGATTCTTTACAAAAATTAAGTCAGATTTTACCTACTCTTGAAATGTATAATTTTTCTTAAAACATTCATATTTATGCTTTAGGATCTATACTATGGATGGTGTTAAGCATTGGATTTGCAAAAGTGTCCAAAACGTGGTACCAATTAGATAAAAAACATTCAATTTTCAGGTGTCATTTTAATGAATACGTTGTATATTGTAAGCTACATGGGCTGGATTCTAGAATACCTACCACAATTGAAATAGTAATTTTCTTGTTGCCATGTTTTCTTTTAGCTAAAATATGATAAAGAATTATAAAATTCAAGCGCGAAAGCAAATATTTATATGATTTTTTACAAAAATAAAGTAAGATTTTACGTAATCTACATGGACTAGAATCTAGAATACCTACCACCCTTGAAATAGGAATTTTCTTGTTGCAATATTTTCTTTTAGCTAAAAAATGATGAAGAATTATAAAATTTGAAAGCGGAAGAAAATATTTATATGATTTTTTACAAAAATAAAGTCAGATTTTATTTATTCTTGACGAGTACGTTGTATATTGTAAGCTACATGTGCTGGATTCTAAAATACCTACCACACTTGAAATAGCAATTTTCTTATTGCAATGTTTTTTCTAGATATAATATGATGAAGAATTGTAAAATTCGGGCGCGGAAGCAAATATTTATATGATTTTTTACAAAAATTGAGTCAGATTTTACCTATTCTTGAAATGGATATTTTTGTTAAAACATTCATATTCATGCTTTAGGATCTATACTATGGATAAATTTAGCATGGGACATGCAAAAGTGACCAGAACGTGCTACCAATCAGATAATAAACATTCAATTTTTGGGTATCGTTTTAATGATTATGTTGTATATTGTAAGCTACATGAGCTGGATTCTAGAATACCTATCACCCTTGAAATAGCAATTTTCTTGTTGCAATGTTTTCTTTTAGCCAAAATATGATGCAGAAATATAAAATTCGGGCGCGGAACTAAATATTTATATGATTTTTTACAAGAATAAAGTCAGATATTACCTATTCTTGAAATGGATAATTTTTGTTAAAACATTCATATTTATGCTTTAGGATCTATACTATGGATGGTTTTAAGCATTGGACTTGCAAAAGTGACCAAAACGTGGTACCAATCAGATAATAAACATTCAATTTTCGGGTGTCATTTTAATGAATACGTTGTATATTGTAAGCTAGATGGGCTGGATTCTTGAATACCTACCACACTTAAAATAGCATTTTTGTTGTTGCAATGTTCTCATTTAGCTAAAATATAATGAAGAATTATAATATTCGGGCTCGGAAGCAAATATTTATATGATTTTTTACAAAAATAAAGTCATATTTTACCTATTCTTGATGAATACGTTGTATATTGTAAGCTACATGGGTTGGATTCTAGAATACCTACTACACTTGAAACAGCAATTTTCTTGTTGCTATGTTTTCTCTTAGATAAAATATAATGAAGAATTATAAAATTCGGGCGCGGAAGCAAATATTTAAATGATTTTTTACAAGAATTAAGTCAGATTTTACCTATTCTTCAATTGGATATTTTTGTTAAAACATTCATATTCATGCTTTAGGATTTATACTATGGATGGTTTTAAGCATTGGACATGCAAAAGTGACGAAAACGTGGTAACAATCAGATAATAAACATTCATTTTTCAGATGTCATTTTAATGAATACGTTGTATATTGTAAGCTACATGGGCTGGATTCTAGAATACCTACCACAATTGAAATAGTAATTTTCTTGTTGCCATGTTTTCGTTTAGCTCAAATATGATAAAGAATTATAAAATTCGAGCGCGGAAGCAAATATTTAAATGATTTTTTACAAAAATAAAGTCAGACTTTACGTAATCTTGATGAATACATTGTATATTGTAAGTTACATGGACTGGATTCTAGAATACCTACCACCCTTGAAATAACAATTTTCTTGTTGCAATGTTTTTTTTAGCTAAAAAATGATGAAGAATTATAAAATTCGAAAGCGGAAGCAAATATTTATATGATTTTTTACTAAAATAAAGTTAGATTTTAACTATTCTTGACGAATACGTTGTATATTGTAAGCTACATGTGCTGGATTCTAAAATACCTGCCACACTTGAAATAGCAATTTTCTTGTTGCAATGTTTTTTTTTAGCTATAATATGATGAAGAAATAAAAAATTCGGGCGCGAAAGCAAATATTTATATGATTTTTTACAAAAATAAAGTCATATTTTACATATTCTTGAAATGGATATTTTTGTTAAAACATTCATATTCATGCTTTAGGATCTATACTATGGATAATTTTAGCGTTAATCAAGCAAAAGTGACCAAAACATGATACCAATCAGATAATAAACATTCAATGTTTGGGTGTCATATTAATGAATTCGTTGTATATTGTAAGCTACATGGACTGTATTCTAGAATACCTACCACACTTAAAATAGCAATTTACTTGTTGCAGTGTTTACTTTTAGCTAAAATATGATGAAGAATTATAAAATTCGGGCGCGAAAGCAAATATTTATATGATGTTTTACAAAAATAAAGTCAGATATAACCTATTCTTTAAATAGATATTTTTGTTAAAACATTCTTATTCATGCTTCAGTTTCTATACCATGCATGATTTTAAGCATTGGACATGCAAAAGTGACTAAAACGTGGTACCAATCACATAATAAACATTCAATTTTCGGGTGTCATTTTTAAGAATACGTTGTTTATTGTAAGCTACATGGGCTGGATTCTAGAATACCTTTTACACTTGAAATAGCAATTTGTTTGTTGCAATGTTTTCTTTTAGCTAAAATATGATGAAGAATTATAAAATTCGGGCGCGGAAGCAAATATTTATATGATTTTTTACAAAAATAAAGTCAGGTTTTACCTATTCTTACTGAATAAGATGTATATTGTAAGATACATGGGCTGGATTCTAGAATACGTACAACACTTAAAATAGCAATTTTCTTGTTGCAATGTTTTCTATTAGTTAAAATATGATGAAGAAATTTGACTTTATTTTTGTAAAAAACCATATAAATATTTGCTTCCGCTCCCGAATTTTATAATTTTTCATTATATTTTAGCTAAAAGAAAACATGGCAACAAGAAAATTGGTATTTCAAGTGTGGTAAGTTTTCGAGAATCCTGCCCATGTAGCTTACAATATACAACGTATTCTATAAAATGTCACCCGAAAATTGAATGTTTATTATCTGATTAGTACCACGTTTTGGTCACTTTTGCATGTCCAATGCTTAAAACCAGCCATAGTATAGATCCTAAAGCATGAATATGAATGTTTTAACAAAAATACCCATTTCAAGAATAGGTAAAATCTGACTTTATTTTTGTAAAAAATCATATAAGTATTTGCTTCCGCGCCCGAATATTATAATTTTTCATTATATTTTACCTAATAGAAAACATTGCAACAAGAAAATTGCTATTTCAAACGTGGTAGGTATTCTAGTATCCAGCCCTTGTAGCTTACAATTTACAACGTATTCATAAAAATGACACCAGAAAATTAAATGTTTATTAACTGGATGGTACCACGGTTTGGTCACTTTTGCATGTCCAATGCTTAAAACCATCCATAGTATAGATCCTAAAGCATTAATATGAATGTTTCAACAAAAATATCCATTTCAAGAATACTTAAAATCTGACTTTATTTTTGTGAAAAATCATATAGGTATTTGCTTCCGCGCCCGAATTTTCTAATTCTTTATCATATTTTAGCTAAAAGAAAACATGGCAACAAGAAAATTGCTATTTTAAGCGTGGTAGGTATTCTAGAATCCAGCCCTTGTAGCTTACAATTTACAACGTATTCATGAAAATGACACCAGAAAATTAAATGTTTATTAACTGGTTGGTACCACGGTTTGGTCACTGTTGCATGTCCAATACTTAAAACCATTCATAGTATAGATCCTAAAGCATTAATATGAATGTTTTAACAAAAATATCCATTTCAAGAATAAGTAAAATCTGACTTTATATAATTATTTGCTTCCGCACCCGAATTTTTTAATTCTTCATTATATTTTAGTTAAAAGAAAACATTGCAACAACAAAATTGCTATTTCAAGTGTGGCAGGTATTCTAGAATCCAGCCCATGTAGCATACAATATACAACGTATTCATCAAGAAAAGGTAAAATCTGACTTTATTTTTCTAAAAAATCATATAAATCTTTGCTTCCGCGCCCGAAGTTTATAATTTTTATCATATTTTATCTTAAAGAAAACATTGCAACAAGAAAATTGCTATTTCAAGTGTGGTAGGTATTCTAGAATCCAGCCCATGTAGCCTACAATATACAACGTATTCATTAAAATAACACTCGAAAATAATTTTTTTATTATCTGATTGGTACCACGTTTTTGTCACTTTTGCATGTTCAATGCATAAAACCATCCATAGTATAGATCTTGATTATGAATGTTTTAACAAAAATATCAATTTCAAGAATAGGTAAAATCTGACTTTATTTTTGTAAAAAATCATATAAATATTTGCTTCCCTGCCCGAATTTTATAATTCTTCATCATATTATAGCTAAAAGAAAACATTGCAACAAGAAAATTGCTATTTCAAGTGTGGTAGGTATTTTAGAATCCAGCCCATGTAGCTTATAATACACAACGTATTCATCAAGAAAAGGTAAATTTTGACTTTATTTTTGTAATAAATCATATAAATATTTGCTTTCGCGCCCGAATTTTAAAATTCTTCAACATATTTTAGCTAAAAGAAAACATTGCAAAAAAAAAAATTGCTATTACAAGTGTGGTAGGTATTCTAGAATCCAGCCCATTCAGCTTACAATATACAACGTATTCATTAAAATGACACCATAAAATTGAATGTTTATTATCTGATAGATACCAAGTTTTGGTCATTTCTGCATGTCCACTACTAAAATTATTCATAGTATAGATCCTAAAGCATGAATATCAATGTTTTAACAAAAATATCCATTTCAAGAATAGGTAAAATCTGACTTTATTTTTGTAAAAAATCATATAAATATTTGCTTCCGCGCCCGAATTTTATAATTCTTCATCATATTTTAGCTAAAAGAAAACATTGCAACAAGAAAATTGCTATTTTAAGTGTGGTAGGTATTCTCGAATCCAGCCCATGTAGCTTACAATATACAACGTATTCATCAAGAAAAGGTAAAATCTGACTTTATTTTTGTAAAAAATCATATAAATACTTGCTTTCTCGCCCGAATTTTATAATTCTTCAACTTATTTTAGCTAAAAGAAAACATTGCAACAAGAAAATTGTTACTTCAAGTGTCAGACTTGTGGTTCTA